>VMDR010001055.1:0-151450 GCA_007922815.1 Macrotus californicus
GCCCGGTCCGCAGCCGCCACCAGAAGATGTAATTTTTATTATCATTTAATATTGCGTGCATCTTCTCCAGGGCATCTTTTAGCAGCTCACAAAAAAGAATGTTTTAAGTACGTTTTATTATTGATACAGAATTTAACAACTGCTGTAAGTTAAGACACTTTGGGACACCCATACTTTTATCTAATAAGAAACCTTAACTAATGACTTTGTTCTAACATTTGCTTCTTCGAGTGCTCCCCAAGATTTAGATTTATGTCTTTCAATAACATCTGCTAACAAAGGGTTGCATTTTAGTTTGTTGCTATATTGTTTTTCATCTTTTATTTCATTCATTTTTTTCCCCAGGAGGGAAAAAAATGTTTCCCAAATGTTCAGTGATTTTGTTAGCCTACCGCTATGAAATGGGAACTCCTGAAAGAAATTTTTAAATGTATCATCAGGTTCAGTGAGCTTTTCAGAGGTGGTGGATTAAATACGTTTTCACTTTGAACAGAGCTAAACTGGTGGAGGTCTGCCCTTGCATCTCTATTCTTGCTTAGTTTTTAAATGTCTTGCTCTCACGATGGTTTCGTGCTATCATGAGCCACCCTCTGAGCGCAGGACTCACTTCGAGGAGGTTAAGAGTGGCTATTCCCTGAACCGCCTTCTTGAGCATTTCAGTGTTTACGGCCGATTTTCCATTAAGTCGGTTAGATTGTCACTGTTTTTATTTGTTAATGGCCGATGAAGACTTTGTATCAGGGATAAGGAAAGGGTCACATCTGTTGTTTTTTGGTCATTCACTGGGTCTGTGGAGTTAGCTTTATCTTCACGCTGCAGTTTTCTTGGAGGGGTCTTTTAAGGCCATTGTGGAAGAGTGAATACAGTTAACACTAGATAGTCTGGCAGCATTGCACAGCAGCCGCTGCAGAAGAAACGGATGAATGACAGCTGTTTCACCTCTTCTGGGCTCTGTCCGGACACCAGTGTGTCATCACCCCCAACCTGGTACAGTCTGACACGGAGAAGGAGGAACAGCCTCATTCATCACAGCGAATATCACAAAACTTAACTTCTTTACTCTGTGAGATAAATGTGAATTACATCTCTAACATTTCTTTCTATGCCCCAGTGGGTTGTCACGACTAGTTCTGAGGTGCATGGACCCTGATTCGGAGACCAGCTGCTCCAAACGTTAGACCAAAGCACCTTTTTAGAATGATAGCAAACAAGTCGGATATATATATATTTGTATTTCACAAACAAACAAAAAACACCAGCTGTCCCCAAAGGCACATGGGTGTAGCTCTCTCTGTAAGATGCATGATTTAATGGGGTTACCGGAAACCTCATTAGGGAAAGTCTAAATAGATAAGGAAAGCGTGTGTCCCTCTGAGAGAGGGATCCATTGTGTGAAACTGTGACCAGTCCCTGTAACTGTCTCACAATTGCGGACTTTATTGTTTTAACCCCAGACCCGGAGGACGGAGTTCATCGCGTTTCTTGGCTCAGGGCAGGTTGTAACGATTGTACAAGATCTCACTGTGGTTTCCAGTTTTTATTTAATCGTTCGTTTCCACAGGCATCTCCCATTCCCATTTTCCTTTCTTTGTGGGCCACCATTTCCTGTTGGGATCCATCTCTTTCTCTGTCTTTTTGTTTGTAAACAGACATATCGTTTATAAAATACATACTCCATGCGTAAACTATGTACAAACCTAATTTATAAAATGGAGTTGTTTTGAGGGCACGGGTTTTTAGATTTTTCATGAGTGGCAAGTGCTCTAGATCTAATTCCATTGCCTTTTTTCACACAATACGATGTTCTGGAGGTGTGTCCCTGCTGCTGTGTGCACATCTGTGTGCACATCTGGTGCATGCTCTCACAGCTGTGTAGGATTTTACCACCAGTACCTGCTTTATGGTACACGTTGCTTCATCTAGAAATGTCTAGATGTCTTCATTGACCAAGGTCTAGATAGTCCCCAGTTCCCTGACACCACAGCAAACTGAGGCCAGCCTTCATGTATGAATCCCCTTCTGGGACATCTGTGAGAACTTGCTACAGATTGAATGCATGTGTTCCACAATTTCTGTGTTGGAATCCCATGCAATGGTATTAAAGTGGGGCCTCTGGGAGGTGACCAGATTGTGAGGCAGAATCCGTGTGAGAGACCCAGAGAGCTCTCTTGCTCTGTCTGCCGTGCGAGGACACAGGGAGAAGACAGCTCTCTATGCACCAGGCAGCGCTGAGCCTGCTGGTGACTTGATCTTGGACTTCCCGGCCTCCAGAACTGTGAGTTAAATTTCTGTTGCTTGTGAGCTGCCCCATCTATGGTGTCGTGTTACAGCAGCCCAAACAGACTGAGACGAGAACTACCTGGGACCTGGATCGCTGGGTGATGGAGTAGTTATGTGCCTACGGGGTATGACAACCACCAGGTTGTTCTCTGTGCTCTCCCACCCCACCCCTGCCCCAGTTCACATCCCTCCCCCCAGCAGGGCAGTTGGCCTCCTGTCCAGTTTCCCCATCGTTGCCAGTCTGATAGGTACAACGTGATATTTTATTGTTGTTTAATTTTCATTTCTCTGATAATAATATGTTCAATATTTCATCCATGGGCTTGTCAGTTCCTTTGGGTCTCTTCTCTTCTGTAAACGACCTGTTTTTTTTTTTACTTTGCGGGCACAAGATTTCCAGTTGGGTTTCCTTGCTTTGTGCTTATTGGTTTGCAGGGGTTATTTATATATTCTAAATATTAGTTCCTTGTTTTCAGACATGGCAGGTATCTTGTCTCCTTCTGTCACCACTGTGTGGAGTGGCCATGCAGCACAATGGATAAGAACATGGCTCTAGGTGTTCACATCTACACCTGGTTTTGTGATCTGTCTGGGTCATTATCTCCATTACCTTGGATGAATTCACATTGTGCATCTCAGTGCCTTATCTGTGAAATGGGGATAACAATAGTACCCACTCCATAGGGCTGCTAAGACTAGTAAATCAGCCAGTATTTTAAAAACCTAGAATAGTGCCTGGCACATAGTATGTGTTATAAAAGCGATTGCTAAATAAGTACAAAATATTAACCTTGCTCTGCAGTTCTTGGCAGAACAGAAGCCCTTAATTTTGAAGCAATTACATTCATCAATACTTTCATTTATGTTTTTGTGCTTTTGGGATTCCAAGTTACTCTGCTCCACTCCTCGGTCACAAAGTTTGCCTCCCACCATACCTGCTCTAAGACTTATAGTCTCGCTGTTGACATTGAAGCGTGAAACCATCTGGGTCTCACCATTTTATTTGGCTTTAGGAAAGCATCCAACTTTATTTTTTGCCACTTAGTGAGCCAGGTTCCCAACCCCATCCCAGAACGTCCTGGCCTTGGTGATTGTGGTTCACCTTTAGCACAGCCCCAAACATACCTGGGCCAGTCCAAGCTCTCAGTTTTGCTTGTCACAAATTTTTACTGTGGAGCCATTATTATGCTGATTTATTAGTGGAGCTTTAGGGAAGAAACTGGTATCTAGAAGGTCAAGTTCTTCTTCTATGCCTTTCTTTTTCAATATGGACTTAGCTACATATGGACATTGTTCTTTCATACATATTTTACAATGTGTTCATCAAATTCCTCAAGAAGTTTAGCTGTAATTTGTATTGGCATACATTTAATTTATATATTAATTAGGGGGAGAATAAGTATCCTTATAATAATATTAATACAACTGAGAGTGTGGAATGTTGGCCCATTTATTCAGATCTTTTACAATGTTCTCCAAAAGAGTTAACATTTGTTCTCCACGGAGGTCTTAGGTATCATTCCTAGAGACCTTATAATTTTTGCCAGTGTTGGAAGTCACCTTTTTGTGGTTATTTTCCTGTTGATTATTGGTGTTAAAGGGAAAGTCTTTAATGATGTTTGCAGGTTTTTCTTGTTTCTGGTGGTTTTTATGAACTCCATTTGGGTTCCTAGTACAGATGACCACATTGTCAGCAAATCATGATATATACATTAATATACATGTATAATGATATATGTACATATAGCATATGCACACACATACACATATATTATGTATAATATACATATTTTTTTCTTCCATGTGTTATGCTCTCTTTTTAAACATTTCCTATGCTGTTGGTCAAGACTTCTAGGACCATGTTGGAGGGTGGTGATGAGGAAAGAGCATTTCTTACTTTTAGTTTCAAAGGGGTTAAGGGTAAAGTTTCTCCCTCACGCATGCACTTGCTCAAAGTTTCCTGGCATGTAACTTTTTCTAAGTTAAGGATTTCCTTTTTATTTGCAGTTGGTTAAGAGCTTTTCCCCTCCAGTTATTAATAGGTATCACACTTTATCAAGTGTGCTTTGTGTAAAAATCGAGACAATCGTAGACTTCTCCTTTACTTCAATAGTATTAAAATTACATTGACAGATTATTTTTGACATGGGATCATTATTGCCTTCCTGAGGTGAATCCTGATTAACTGTAATTTTTCTTAATACACTGTTACAGTCAGTTAGATTATGTTAGTAGATTTCTAGCTATATGAGATTTTTTAAAAGAAACTTATTTGATAGATTTCTAACTTTATTGTTACAGGGTCAGAATATACATATATATACACATATATAATATACAGCAAGATGTAAGATATATATGTGTATATATATATATGTAAGACACAGCATATATTTGTGTGTGTATATATATATATATATTAATTTCTTAGAACCCATTGAGGTACACACGGTCAATTTTTATAGACACTTCACACGTGCTTGGAAAGAGTGTGCATTTCCTCTTAGTAAGAGTTGAATTCTATCTGTAGCTGATAGTTCGAGTGTACTCAAGAGCTTTGCGTATGCCTTTTGTCTACCTGAACTAGGAGTGTTTGAGAAAGTTGTGCTGAATCGCCACCCACAGCTGTTGACACACTTGATTTCTTTTCACAGGAGGAATCGTTGCTTCATGTACACGTGTTAGCATAGGTAGTGAGCTAATTATTAATACGGAAGGAAGCAAAGGGAATTGGGACATTGTTAAGCATGATCAACTGGGGAGCATGAACCTATTTGCTTTATCAGGAAGTTAGAGCATTTACAGTCTCACTCACACACTTCAGGGGACTGCTGCCGAGGAGACTTAATCCTCAGAGCAGACAGGAAGTCTCCGCAGCAGCACTGCCTGCTCTCTGGTACTGAATGGCTGGGGTTGGGGGTGGGGGGGCGGGGGGAGGCAAGGGGCAAGAGGCAAGAGGCACACGTGCAATAGAAGTTGAAATAGCACAGGGGGAGGTGCTCGATCATAGAGGCCTGTCAATCTAACCTGGGAAAGGAATCAATTGGCTGGGAGGTGGATCCAGCAGAAGCTGCAAAAGCTTGGGAATTTGTTTGGTTATTTTGAAAAAACTCCTGGTCCTTCCCAAGCTTGAGATAACATAATCCCAAGGAACAAAGAAGAGCTCTCTTGGCAACCCACACTTGCACTGATGCATTCATATGTTCTCTCCCCGTAACCACGTGGCCCTAGCAGCTGCGTGGCTGGCCCTGTGGACTCCAAATGTAGGCTACAGGCAGGAGCCTGGATACCTTGGCACAGCAATGGGTTATAGCCAGGAACACCCGGATGGGTGGTTGGATGGGTGGTTGGATGGCTAGCCGGATGGTGAGAAAGGATGGACTGGACTAAGCTTTAATGTGGCACAGGAACTCTGGACACTGACCTTTGTTTTAGCCTTGCTGAAGAAGTAGTTGGACTTTTTCCATGGCAGGAGAGTGGAGATGGGACACAGGAGCATCCTTCTATTCCCACCTGACTAAATCTTGCTACACTACAATCTCCAGTGTGTGGGTTGGGGAAATGCTTTTCTCTTGATCCTGTGAAAGAGCCTCACTTCCACTGGCAACACTTTGAGGTTATATTGTTTTGAATTTAGTATAGAGTTAAGTTCAAGGTCACTAAGAACTTCTTTATGTCTAAGTTCTGGGTGTGCTCTTCTGCAAATGTCAGCTGACTTGACAGGGTAAACACCTCACCATGCCGTTCCCCCCTCGCAGTTCTATGAGGGATGACTCTGCCCAAGGGCCTGGGTTTGAGTGCTGGCAGCCATGTGGTCCAAACCAGCCACTTGTCCTCTGCAGGGGGCCTGAAGTCAGATGTGGGAAATGTGCCTTGTAAACTGCTCTAAAAATGCTGGTTTTCACACTGTCCCACATAGATAAGAGCCCTGTTCCATGACGTACCTGCAGGGATGCCCTGGATCTGGGTGCATGGCCAAGATTTCCTTCTTTTTGACTATGTTTGTTTTCTCTCTCTGAGCACAATGCTCTGCCATCATCTCTACCAAATTCCTTTTTAAATGATTTCCTTTTCACCATTGTATTAAAGGTGTTTTAACCTAATCCTTCACTTCCATTCTAGTATTTTGTCATTTAAGAGCCTAAGGACTCTATTATCTACTCTGTCATTGAATATTGTTGGAAATTGTATGACCCTGTTTCCAATACACAAGTCTACCGAGCACACTTGCTTTCTCCTGCAGAGCTGATACACGCCTAGGAAGAGAAGCTCTTGAACAGGATGATCTAAGTAATGTCTGCCTACTACGTGCAAACCTAAAAGTGCAACAGAGTTCAAGTTGGCCCTGTGGCCTCCTCACAGATGAATCTCACTCATTCTTAAAGGCATCTTCGAAGAAAGAATCTGTTCTTGGTGTTCTGAAGTGTCCTACTTTCTCTGATAATTTGGGTCTGAAGGATCTGCCATTGTGTGTGGGTTATGGGTGTGGCTTCTGCTCTTTTTTCCCTCTGGTCTGATCCTGTTCCCTCCCCCAAGTCCTTTTCATCCCTCCTTGCTCTGCTCTTCACAAGTGGTCTCTCACTCCTCAACCATCTTCCCGCCAACCTTCAGAACATGGTTTCTTCTTTGTGATTAATAATTAGATTTCTGAGTAGAGATCAGGATCCTGATTTTTAACTCTAAAGCCCAACCAAGTGATCCTGGCAGGGTAGCTCAGTTGGTTGAGCATTGTCCAGACGCACCAAGGTTGCAGATTTGATCCCTGGTCAGGGCACATACAAGAATCAACAAATAACGGTGTAAGTGGGACAACAAATTGATGTCCCTCTCTCCCCCTTTCCTCACTCTCTAAAATCAATTAAAAAAATCTTAACTAAGAAAAAAAAAAGAAGACCCAACCATGGAACAACTTGAGAAGCCAGCAGACACCCATGCCATGATAAGCGGACATCAGTGCCTGGGTTTGCTATTCTGTCACCGTGGGAACAATGGCAGTGCACCTGCCCCCACCTGGCAGGGACTTAGATTGAAACCACAGAACTTAGGACTCTACCTGACTCTCACCTGTCTTGGTATGACCTGGGATAAATGTTTACCTTTCTGCACTTTTCACATTTTCCCCATGTTTAAAAGACAGAAAATCAGCCTTGATTTGTATCCATTTCTGTTGACTCTGGGTGAAACAGATTTACTAAAGATCATTTTGTCCCAGACCATGTTTTAATGATAAACCATGAGCAGTGTGTTCTGTAAGACCCTGCCCTCCCCTCTCCTCCAAAAGCTTTGCCATCAGAAAATCTGTAATGAATTTGAATTGTGGTAAAAGATCTCTTGAGACTCCCCTGACCATCTCCTGAATGTATTTTCCAAGGCATGGCATTGAGACCGACATCCTGGCACCTTCTCAAGGTCCCGTGAGGGTGGGGTGAGCAGGGTGGGCCTTGGAGAGGTTCCGCCTGAGCTCAGAGCTGCAGGTTCTGAAGTATGGGCCTCCTCCAGGGGACAGCACGGATGTGTCCCTGCGCACGAGCATATGTGTAATGCAGAGAAAAGGGCCCTTTGAGATGCCGAGCATAAGTCCCATCTGCGTCCTAGGCATTTCCCGAATGTCAATCATCTAGAGAAAAGGATGACATCTTGGTTGTCCCTGGAATTTGTTTCAGGTTTTGAACTCTTCTTTGTACCTCAAGACCTGTATCCTCTTAGGTTGTGCTGGCATCTGAGATTGGTTGGATACAAGCACTGGGACTCTGTCTGGAAAGGCTAATTAATGGTGGCTTTGTCCCTGAGGTGGCCCGAGAGAATGCAGGGAGGACTGCCCTTTGGTGGCTGTAGTGAGGAGCTCTGCTCTGCTGAGGTGCCTGGGGCCAAGTCCATGCCTGGTTGCCTCGGCTCCCCAGGATTTCAGTCCCTGGAGAAAATCAACTAAAACATCTCTCCCCAAGACCTTCAGAGAGGGCGGTGGTCCACAGGGTGGTCTCAGGCCACACAGGACCAAGGATGGACTAAACCCTGTATCCCTCAGGTTCTTTCTCTCTCACTCTGTTGGAACTCTGCTCTTTCAAACACCTCCACAGCAAAGGAGGCCTTGAGGAGAGGACTTCTAGGCTCCCTGGCACCTGCCACCCAGCCTCCTTCCCATTCTCTTTCTTGGCACATCTGCCAGCACCTCAGGTGGCAGGCTATGGTCACTTGCCTGGTGGATGCCTCCTGGTATCCAAATAAAGGCTGGAGGTTTCTACCCTTGATGCCCGTGCTGAGAGCCCCCCGTCCTTCTTGTGGTGGACCCTTGATGCCCCGTATGGTGAGGAAGAATGTGGAGAAAAGCTACCGGTGGGGGTGCTACTGTGTGGTGCATACAGAGGACCCCCTCACTCTGCAGCCATTCTGATGGGTTTCAGTGAGTGAAGACCAACATCTCCCGGACTCCTTCACAACGAAGTTTTCAGAGATAATTTAGAACCACTGACTAGATGACTGAGGAGGGACTTGCATTCTGAGCTGTGTCAGAAGGGGAGGGAGGTAGAGTTTGGGCCTGTTTGTTTGTGTGGCTCAGGCACAAGCCCTGTTGCTCCAGAGCTGGGGACCATCACAGTGGCTTCTCTGTGTGATTAAGAGCTTAGGGACTCTGGCAAGGGGCAGCTCCTTGTCATTCTTGGAAAGCCAGCCTAGTATTTGTTTCTTCAGCTGTAAATCATTTACTGTCTCACGAGAAATCCCCATGCTTCAACTTGCTGGAGCAGATGCCATGCTGTATCTGACAGAGAAATTTGTCACAGAACATTCATATGAGGGGGCTCATTGGTCATTCTGTTCTCTCGCAAGGGAAAAAGGAGGGGTGTATCAGAACAGACAGGTGGAAGATGACTGGAGAATCCAAAGCTCCAGTGTCCTTATGCGCTGTGCATGTGACTTCTGCCAGGTGTGGCTGTGATGTCCCTGCAGGCATGGGGACTTTGCCCTGTTATTTAGACACAAAATCCAAGAGAGTCACCTGTTCTTGAAAGCCCCCCCTCTGGCCATGCTGTGTTCTCTCCCATGACCTTGACTTCTCCATCAGCAGATCTGCTGAATGAGGTCATGGTACTAACCTTGTGGGCTGTCAAGAAGTACAAATGCATCTAATGCTGCCATCTCTCCCCCTAATATTTGTAGGCCCAGGGAAAAGTGCAGGTGGAAGACCCATCCCTCCCCCCGCCCACCCACCAGTCCTGAGTCCATTCAAACACCCACTTCTCCTTTGCCTTTTTGAAAACCACAACTCCTCCTGCCTCCTACTCATCTTAATGGGTAGAATTTTAGCAAACAACATGGGCTTTGCGGTTAAAGAGACATGTGTTAAAATTATGTAATTACCACTTGGCTGGCGGTGTGTGACCTTACTTAACCCCAGGAGTCAGAGTGACCTCATGTCAAGTGAAAACAACAACAGCAATTTCCAAGTGTTGACAGAAGAGTGATGTGGTAAAGAGTCCTGTGAACAGCACTCTGCACGGGGTCCAGCAAATGGGAAGGGCTCGGACACGGTCATGTGTGTTATTATCATCCATTCTCCAAGGCTCATCCCAGACCTGCCCTCTTCACGAGGCTCCTTTGCCTGCTCTTCGTCTAGTTCCCTTGAGGGTGTGTAGGGGAACGTGTGTGGGAGGAGGTGCTCCATCCATAGTAAGACCAGGTCCTCTGAAGCCAGGCTCCTGTGGCTTCAGCCCCGTATGATTTAGGGTTAGGGACCTGGACCAGCACCAGAGCTGGGTTTGCCCAGAGCAGGCTTGTGGCCCGTGGAAGGATGGACCGCAGCCTGGGTGCCCAGCTGCTCTCCTGTGGGTATCTCATACCAAGTCAGCTTGCTGGGTGACAGAGGGCTCCACAGCTGTGGTCCCCAGAGGCCAGCCAGTCCCCCACTTTGCACACCCTGTGGAGTCTTTGTGGCCACATGTTGGAATGGGACGAGGCATTTTTACCTGAAACAGGTGTGAGTTCTGTTTGATGAGAGAAATTTGAAACACAGACTGGGGAGAGGATGTGAACTGGCTTCTTGGCAATTCCGGACCATGTTTCACATTGAAATTACAGCCATTTAGCAAGGCACTGGCCCTAGTTCGGTTAGTCTTCCAGGGGCCGAGGCTGTTTTTCACACTGGAACACAGGAGCAGGAGCTTGTTTTAGAACAAGCAGGGAACACCTGCTTGTTTTAGAATTAAGAATATTCCCAGAAAATTGTGTGTCAATTGCTTTTTATAAATATTTTACCTTTGGCTGATGTTTCACTTCTAACTGATCATCAAGCTCCTCTGAAAGCTTCCTCTTTGAGTTTCCTGAGTAGTTAATTGTCTGTAAATGTGTGAGGGAGGGGCTTTCTATTGAAAGCGATAAAGCTATTTTAAGGGAATCCTTTTGTGAAGCAAAAAATCCTATTTCAGTGAAGAAAAATTTCCCCCAGTTGATCCCTCTAGTAAAAGTTTTTCTCTTGCTGTGTAACATCACGCATGTTCTAGCGTTAGTGCACCATCTACAGGGTGCCTGGAGGGCAGAGGCCTGGGCAGAGCAGGGGGTTGGGTGAGCGAGGACCTGGCATTTCCTGCTCTCACCGTATCTGCTGAGGTCCTGTGAGGTCTTGTTATTGTCCCCGTTTAGTAGATGAGGGAAGTGGGGCCGGGACCAGGTTCAGTCTGTGCCTGAGGGGGGACAGCAGGCTCAGGTGATGCCAGGAAATAGCCTGGGAAGGTGACTTAGGTGCTGGGTGTCCAGGCCACCCTCACTTCTTGTCTTTGAAGCCACTTTGAGGGTCAAACCCCATTATCCTTCAAGAGAGGAGATGGGCTTTCTCCGGATGCAGTTTCCCTGGGGGGCTCCACAGCCAGGAATAGCAGGGCTTGGGATTTGATTTTGGTAACATAAAGGCCAAGTGTCAAGGTCTTCGGGGCCACCTGGAGGTTGGCTCCAATGATGTCACACAATCTTAGACGGATGTCGTGTTACTCAGTGTTCCCCAAACTTGCTTTACCACCGGGGATCCCTCAACCCCTTTGGTTTCAAAGGAACACTTATTCCTGGGGTACGTTCACCCACTGTTCTAGCTTGGGTTGTTTGATTCAACCCCTAGCACAGAGCAGCTGCTGTCCACTCCCTGCACGGTGCCAGGACACCCCTTGGCAATGTGGGGTACATGTGTGCTCTGTGTGCTGAGTGTGTGGAACTGGGGCAGGATATGACGCTGGACAGGGTGCCCAGTGTTGGCCAGGGGGAGGCTGGGAGCTCCTTGGGCAGGTGGCTGAGTTGAAGAAGCTCCTGGGCATTTAAACTGCACCCCTCCAGCCCTGGCCGGGTAGCTCAGTTGGTTAGAGGGTTGTCCTGATACACCAAGGTTGCAGGTTCGATCCCTGGTCAGGGCACATACAAGAATCAACCAAAGAATACATAAATAAGTGGAACAACAAATTGATATTTTTCTTTCTCTCTCTCTCCCTCCTTCCTCTTTCTCTAAAATCAATCCATAAAAAAATTAACACTCATCCAGGGGGACCTCCCCGCACCTCAGCAAGTTGACTTAGCACCACACTTGACCCCTCTGACCCCATGGTCACGGAGTCCCTGGATTCGGAGCTTCTCTCCATGTCTGTGTACCTTCCTCACCTTCTCCAGCTCCCTACCTGGGTCCACTGTTTCTCCTCCACAATGAAGCCATCTCTCTTCCTGGCTTTGCTGAGGGCTGAATCAGAACGAGCCTTTAAAACAGCAGCATTCTGAGTCATTAGCGACAGAAAAACCCGTTCTACCTTCTGTACGGGAGGCTGTACTCGTAAACACAACTGCTCCCGGCCCATCCCAGAACAGACCAAATCTGCGGTGGGAAAGGAGAGACCAAAAATAGCTTGAGTTTTTACAGCAAATTAGGTTGGGTGTTTGTAGTCTTCTGTGTTGGAACGTTGCTTCGATCCCCGACCTGCCTCTATCTGCGTCGATGCGCAGGTACAAATGCAGCCTTCCTAGTAACAAAGCTTCCTTGCAGTGCCATTGTCTATGAGCTGGTGTTCTTCCTGCTTCACATTGCAGGGGTGACTCCATGCACCTCCCAACACCCCTTTTCTACCCCAGCTGTCTTGCATTCCCCTGCGATACGGTGGACTCAGTCACACACCTGCTGCCCTTTTCTAGAGAAAGTGTGCAGTCACTGGTCCATGCATTACTTTGTGTGGTGCATACAGGCGTGCTCTGCGCAGCATCTCAAGTTGCCCGGGGCTAGAATGGGGAAAGAAACCCCTAGACAGTGCATGTAGCCATCACGGAGGGCGTGCAGAGGTGTGGGGTGAGCCAGGCTGTGTGGAGCCTGGGAGCATCTCTGAGAAACTGAGTCTGGCAGGGTTCATGGGTCCCCTCTCCCCCTCCCTCTGCCGAGTGCTTGACTCTTTTCCATGCACCTCACTTGAAGTGTCCGCCTGGGCAAAGCCGACTTACTCGTGGGGGCTTTTTTCCTGTGTCATTTCCTTACTCAGCTGGACAGCACATGTTCCACTTGGGTATCTGGTCAGAGGTGAAAGGAAAAATGGTTCCTAGACAGGGCGGTCCTGGAAACTGGAGGCTCTCCTCCGTGTTACAGACATCCCGACTTAGAGCACATGGCTCTTTTTCCTACACAATCGCTGATTAAGCACTGTGGTTGTTAAGACAGAGGGAAAACAAAGGTGGTTTCTAATTTTGGCAGGAAGCATTAAGGACTCAGCTCTTTAAAAAAAATGTTTATCAGGGAGTTTCAAACTCTTTTGTCGAAGACCTGCCTTCCCAAGTCGATAGGGCTGCCCTCCCGCCTCTTCCCGCAGATCTGCTGATATGTTTTTCTAGAATGCTGTGTGGTCATTTTCCACTGAACTGACTCATGGAAAGACTTCATATGTTTTTCCTGAGTGAAGGAAGACAAAACGGAGGCATGGAGACAAGCAAACTTAAATCCACTGCTTTGAAGGAAATCTCCCTGGGTTGCTGGAGCCCGCTGTTGTTCCCCCCTTCGTGGAAGGGGCTTCCCATAAAATCCAGTGGGGGCTGGACTGGAGACAATAGAACGCACCCCAGCCTGCTCTGCTGCTAGAACGTAGCCTATAAAAGAAGTATCCATCACTGGCCCGAGGCCGATGGGTTTCAGTTCTTACGAAAAGGGCACGTGTCTTGTTGGTACCACAAAGAGTTGTCGGGACTGGTTCACTCTCAGATTTGCTTCCCAGAAACTAGTCAGGCCTCAGGTACATGGTTGAATGAGGTGACTTGGGACAGATGACTTACCTGCACTACCTGCATCATCAGGGCCAGGCGACTGTCCTCATCCACTGATCCCCTGATGAGCCGCCACATCATGGAGTGAATCTGGAATGGAGAGTCAGGACGGCAGCATTTCTTTGCAGAAGACTGAAGAGCCATTGCATGGCTACCCCACCTCCCTTTGCCCTCTGCTGTGAGATCCCAGTGTCCCTCTGCCATGAGACCAGAGTGTCTCAGGGACAGCTCCTTCCTTCCCCTTCGATCGTGGAGCCCTGACAACACGGAACAGGCTGAGACTGAAGCCAACCCTTCTAGCTCTGACACAAGTGAGAAATAAGCCACTGAAATCCCGGGGGGCGGGGGGGTGGGGGGTGTGGTTTTTGCCAGGGGAGCACGCATCAACCTAAGGTGGCTGATAAAGAGGTTAAGTCCATGTATGTAGTCAAGGGTTTATGCTTAGGGTTCTCCAGGACTCTTCCTTACATAGTCTTACCACTAGTCGTACCCTTTCCTGTGTCATGGCCACTCAACACTCAGCATGAAAATGGTAAACCCACAACTCAATGGGTGGTTGGTTTTTAGCTCTGATTTTTATAGCAGAGGTCGGGGTGGGGGGAGGTTTGATATTAAAGGAGAGACAGGAAACTGCACAAAGAGGAAGGCTTCTGATGGACACACGGGTCCTCCAGGGGGCTCCTGGTGGAAGAGGCACCTTCCCCTTTGCTGTGCCCACAAGGTGTGTGGATCTCTCCACCACACCCTGTGCTAGTCACAGGTTTTTCTCCAACAGGGGACATGTCACGAGGGTCCATGGGACACACACATGAGGGGAGGGAAAAAAACTTTCAGGCCTTTTGTCCTTTGAGGGCTGGCAGGGCCCCCTGTGGCCAGACAGCAGGCTGGCTGTGAGGGTTCAGTGTGCTGACGCAGGAAGGTTCTGTTTTTGTACGACTGAACTTGGAGCTAGGGCAATGGGGAGCTGAGTGGCTGCCCCAGGAAGGAGACAAATCTGGACTAGCTGGGGACACACAGGTGGAGGACAGAGCCAGGTGACAAAAGTGAAACACCTGGACAAGCCAGGGACGGGTCACTGGCTGAGCACCAGGGGGATGCAGGTTAGTAGTGAGCTCACAGTGCAGTTATGTGTGTGCAGGCTTCGAAGCTGAGGCGCATCTGCGATTCTCTATATTCATGTAACCAACCTGTGGATATTTGTTCCATAGTGTGACTTCAGTTCTGGTCACCTTATTCAGTTGTTACTTTGCAAAGACATAAGTTAAAAGGCACTTCTGCATGTGCGTTGGGAAATTAGAGCCGCCGATGCCAGGAGCACAGGAACCCGATTCATATCTTTAGCCTCCACTCTGTGACCTTCCTGTGGGAGAGGAGCCCAGAAGACAGTTCCGGGGAAAAGAGCAGTTCATTACCAGTCAGTGCTTTGGCTCCGACCCCAGTCTCCAGGATGTTGCGGCATCACTGGGGTGGGAGGGCGGTCCACCAGTGCGTGGGCTCTGGCAGTCTTACCAGCCTTCGTCCCCCACGTCACTTTCATATTTCTGCAGGGCTTTCAGCAGAGGGCTGAGGGGATGAGGCCAGGTTGGCTAGGATTCCCTGATTAGCAGAGAAGAGACAGGAGGAAGGGGCAAGTGGGGAGTGAGTGAGCAAGTGATGGAGGGGAGAAAAAGGGTGAGTGAGCACGAGAGGGATGTTTGAGGGGTCTGTGCGTGCATGTGTGTAGGCCTGTGTGTGCACCTGTGGGACAGTGAGCAAGTGTGAGACCACCATGTTGTCTCCGCTTCCTTATGGTCCATGCTTTGTGGAGAGAAGGACATCTGTCCACCAAGGCCACTGCCTCAAGGAGTGCCAACACTCCGGCTGCTCATGGTGTCCCATGCAGGGCACAGGTTCGAAGCCACCCTCCTGTTCCTCCTTGGGGGCAGTCCTCTGCCTGGAGTGCCAGGAGTTCCTCTTCAAAATGCTGCTATGGCTGGGAAGTGCCTGCCCAGGTGGACTCCTGAGAGTTCTCATCCTCATCCAGTAATGTCGTCTGGGGGACCTGGGCCCTGCAGATGGGCCCAGATCAGGGCTATTGCTTGTTGGGCACCCACACCTACTTGTGTCCACAGAGGGCTTTGGGACGGAGAGCTCCAAGGCCTCACCAGCTGCTCTCACAGCTTCTCTGAATGCCCAAGGCCCCCAAGGGCCTCCCTGCAGGGATGTGTCACCCCTGGAACTTGCGCATGCCCTTTCAGACAGGTTGAGTGCTGAAGACACTGCTGTGAGGATGTACTGCAGGGCAGGACCTTCCGTTGAAAGGCACCTCCCAAAGCTGCTATGGTCACCTTGAATCCTCGCTTTAGATGTGTGTCAGAGATAAACCTAGCCTGCTGGAGTGAGGACCGGTGGTTTGTCCACCCTGAGCAGAAGTGTCCCCTCCCTGCATCTAGGCCAGGAGGATATCATTGGGTAAGTGGCCAATGGGTGTCATAAGATGAGCCTGGACAGGGCTCAAGAGCCTTGACTCTGACCCCTGTTCTTCCAGGACCCAACGCATCCCCTGCAGCCCTTAGTCTCGGGGGTCCACAGCTGAGGTCTCCTCCCCTCAGGCCATCAGGGGGAAGCCAGGCACCAGGGGTCTGGGGCCTCCTCACGCAGGGGTGCCCTTTGTCCTCCTGTGAACCAGGTATCCTTACTTGATGGGAGTTCCACTATGGGAGTGCAGGACAGCACCTAGGGACAGTCACAGGGAGAAGAAGGGGAAGGGTGGGGGCCTCCACCTCATCCTTTCTTATTAACATCGCTCAGAACCAGAGCTTTACAAAGGCAGATTTCTGAGAGCCACGCAAATCTGTGGAAGCAGCGTCTCTGGGAGTGGAGGTTGGCTGTTGGAGCTGAGCCTAGTGGCCCCGGTCCAGCCGAGCCATCCAGCACGGTTTTGTCATCAGAGTGGACTGGCCATTTACCAGCAGTGTGTCCTGGGACAAGTTCCTCAGCCTCAGTTTTCACATCTGGAAAGCGGGGATAACAACACTTCAGGACCGAGGCCAAGGTTAAAGCATGGCAAAGTTAATGCCAGCCCTGGCTGTTATCTCCCTTCCACCCGCAGGGAGCACGAGATGGTGGATCTCATGGGTCAGACATTCTGTCCTCAGAGGAGACTGAGCTGCTACAAGAAATCTAATCACGTGAGGCCTGGACACAAAGGGAGTGACGTTGCTGCGCGAACAGGTCCAGGACAGCCTGTTCCCTCAGCCTGAGCACCAGCAGGGAGGGCTCCATGTTATCTTCCCTCACCTTCAAATCCTGCCAACACAAACGCATAGATGGATTGTTACCTGGGATGCTCGGTTAAGTGAAACCAGAGCTTCCAGCCCAGGGGAGCAGCTGGAGGATGGAGGACGGAGGGCTGAGGGGGAGAGGAGGGGTTATGTAAATACCCGCTGAGTAACTGGGTTTGTGTGTTGATTAGATAAGAGCTAAGAAGCCCAAGCCCAATGAATAACAATAGAGCTTCTAGGCTAGTGATAGCCTGATTTGAAAGTCTGAGGCTGGACGGCCTGGCACGGGCACGGGGGTGAAGGGTGCATCTCCCCGATGGGTCTGTGGCTGCAGAGATTATGGTGACAAGAAGTGCAGAAGTGCAGGGACCTCAGTCTGCAGGCCCCTCCACAAGGACTCGGGGCCTTTCTGCCTGTGGTCCTGCCCTCGAGGGAATGCAATGACCGTGAAAGAGACCGGAGCTCTGCCCCTGGGTCATTAAAATCCCAGGCTAACAAATTTGTTGGTATGAATCACAAACATAGTGAGCGGGCATTTGCAGGCCTGGAAGTCACCTCTGGAAGCAAAGAGGTGGTAGGGGACTAGCAAGCACAGCTGGCGGGCTGAGTTCTTTATACCAGCTCCCTCTGGGGTTCAGAGACAGATGACCCTTGACACCTGAGGGGAAAGCCCCATGCCAAGAGGGTTCTTGGCTCCAGGCAGGAAAGAATTCAAGAAGGGAGCCAGACAAGAGGTTGAAGTGGAAAAGCAGGTTTAATGGACCAGAGAGGATGTGCAAGAAAAGCCACTCCACAGAGCAGCGGGCTGTCCTCACAAGAGAAGGAAGAGACCCCAACCATCTCTGGTGGCTGAGCTTACATCTGTTTGCAGTTCCCATGGAAGACTGCGGGGCACTGAGTGCCTGGCTGTGCCCTCTGCCAGCCTGCCGCCGAGGCAGGGAAGGTGAGGCAGGGTACCCAGAGCCTATATCTGGGACCCTGCCTGCTCCTCAGCCCCTCACCTTGGGGAAGGGGGGTTCCAGTAGACGTGGTTTCCTCGGTTACCTGAGAAATGGGGACAATAGCCCACCTCTCCATGTCATTCTGTGCACTCACTGACCTGAGTGTCTAAGTCACTTAGAACACAGCCTGGAAAACAGGAACTGCCACCAAGTAAGCAGGTGACTTGTTATTCTCCCCAGCGCTGAAAAGGGGTAGGACACATCTGCCACCCACAGTCCACAACAGGAAGAGCAATGACCTGACCGAGCACATGTGAGGGGAGATGGAAGGGGGGGGGGGTTGGCTGTTCATGTGACCACGCCCTGTCCTGAGCAGCAGGACGTGCTTCAGTCCCTGGGCTGTCATGACCCAATGCTACCAGGAAGGGCCCACAGTGGCCCCCACTGACCTGGGGCTGTGCAGTCTTGATGGTGCTCATTGCCACCCAGAATGACAGGAAAAGCCTGGAGTGACCACAGAGATGCTGCTTAGATCCCCACCTCCACCGCCCACTATTTCTCTGACACTGCGTGAGGGCAAGTACCCTTCTCATCCCCAATTTGCATGTCTAATTCATGTCTAATTTTAGTTTCACTTGGGTTCTGGCAAGCTGCAGCGATTGTAGGTAGGAATGTGTTTCCTCCCCTCACAGCTCCTTACACGGTAAACACCTCATTGTAGCTGTTTATGTTAGTGCACCAGTCGTTTGTCATGGGGTATGGGGAGCAGAGCTGTGAGAACAGGGAGGATGCTAAAGAGTGTGTGTGCAGCACACACCATCCTGAGTCAAAAGGCAGAGAGGTGGGGCTACCTTTTGAGCACAGCTCCGCCCTTTCACGGCCCAGGGTGGGGGGAGGCTGTTGTACAGCTCGTTACTCGGAGTGGATCTTCACACTCCATGGAGAGAGAAAACCCGAGGAGGGTTCTCGTGAATCCTTAGCTTGCAACATTCCCCAGCTGCACCCAATCACAGGCTCTAATGTCTCTGGGACCACAGTGACCATTGACCAAGCTCTGATGTCTCTGGGACCACAGTGACCACCAACCACAAGCTCTGATGTCTCTGGGACCACAGTGACGACCAACCACAGGCTCTGATGTCCCTGGAACCACAGTGACCACCCAGCCACAGATTCTGATGTCCCTGGGACCACAGTGACCACTCAGCCACAGATTCTGATGTCCCTGGGACAACAGTGACCAACAAGCCACAGGCTCTGATATCCCTGAGACCACAGTGACCATTGACCACAAGCTCTGATGTTCCTGGGACCACAGTGACCACCAACCACAGTCTCTGATATCCCTGGGACCACAGTGACCACCAACCACAGTCTCTGATGTCCCTGGGACCACAGTGACCACTCAGCCACTCTCCATTTTTCAGATGGACTCTGTGTGATGTCTCTGCAGCAGCCCTAGGTCTCAGATGCTAGGGAGACTTGGTTCACACATGGTCATTAGGGGGACCATGGGCCCCCCTAATGCAGATCTGCTTATGTGGTCCTTATCAGGTTTCTATCTTGATTCCCTGATTTGCAATCCACATACAAGAGCAGCAGGAAACATTTCCTGAGCATTTGTCAAGTGTCATGCATGTTTTGCTGGCTCTAAATATGAGTCACAGATGGACACTGTCACCAAGGTGCTCCCATTCTAGTTGGGAAGCTGGAGTGGAGAGGGAGGGTTCCATTTCAGAGTAATAAAGAGGGAGGAAGAGAACACTGCAGGAGCCTTCAGGAGGAACTCGTAACCCAGCGTGGGGAGGCAGGAGTGGTCTAGGGAAGATTTCCTGGAGGTGAAGTGGAAGTCTCCCATGCCATTCCTGGGACTGAAGCCCTGGTTTTAAATCTCACCTGGAGGATGCAGCCTGTTCCTTGTTGCTGCTGCAGATGCCTGGGCTCTGTTCTAGATCACAGTCCACCAGAGTCAGGACGCATCCTTGCTGCCGTTCAGGACTGCACTTTCCGAGGACTCCCGGTGCCGAGCCAGCCCGCAGCAACACAACCCCAGCCGTGGCCACCACCCCGCCATGCCAAGGTTTCCCCACACTCAGTCACCAAATTTGAATTTAGGCCCAGAAAGTGAATGAGGTTCTGTGGGTTTTTTTTGGGGGGGTCCTTTCCTGGTAGCCTGTCTGAGATCCTAGCTGTGCCCTTGAGTGAGCTCACATAGATGAAGGTGGGACCTTTTGCAGATGGTATGTTGACCCCCATGCTCACTATGCCCAGAGAGTTCTACGTGGTTCTGTTGTACTGATTTTGGTAATATATGTTGGCTTTTTTTTGGCTTGCTCAGTTTCGTGCTCTGGCATCGTGTTGATATGGTTTGGCTCTTGACCCCCAATAGGCTGGTTTTGGGGTACCTTATATGTATACTCTTCAAAGTATACAAAGTATAAAAAGTAGGCAAGAGACAGATTCTTGGGGAGAGAGGAACGGAGGTGGGTGGCACAGTGCCTGGTCTTCCACCCTTTTAGGAAAGCTGCACCTCAGAACGCAGCCGGTCTGCTGGGTGAGCATGGTGGTCCAGCCATCCTGATCACGGCATCTGGTCATCTTGTGACAACTGATGAATGTGGGTTTTAATGCAGTTTCAGTAAGGTAAGAGTATATGGTGAGAATACCTAATTTTAAAAAACAAGTCTTTTCCTTTAGTAAGAACCCATTCAAGACTCACATCATTCGTGATGTCTACCTAAGGCTCAATTCCTTCTTTAAATTCTTTACCAGACTGACTCTGGCTTTGTCTGAGCTACTTGGAAATTTAATCATGACCTACCTTGTAGTACTTTTTCCATTGTAAATATAACATTGTTTCTGCAAATGGATGGTCAAGGCCTTGTGGCCAAGGGTTGTGTCACATTTCTGTTTTTCCCCCCGACACTTCCACCCCTTTCCTAGGACTTTTCCAGACTCACGGTTTACATGCTCACTCCACACTGGACTGGGATGTGAATGTCGTCTGTTATTCCACCTAACTCTTTTTCTGAAGTGACATATTTTCAGTTTGAGCCATCTTGTGGGAAGACAGTCTGTGAAGCTTCTGTAAGAGACCTGGCCTCTCCTGAGGGGCATGTGTGCTCTTCCCTTCTGTCCTGGTATGCAAATGAGCATTTAGAATTTCCGAGAAGGCAAATCAGGAAGAGACTGGAGGGACCTGCCAACCCTGGAACTGTGAATTGTGCCCTAACCCTTGAGGCATGTGCGCACAGAATAAGGACATGGGTAGAACCGAGTGGACTAGAGGGGAAGGATTATTGTCACCATCCCTCCAGGAACACCTCACTCTCTGAGAGGTAGGACATTTGGTAGC
Organism: Macrotus californicus; assembly: GCA_007922815.1. NCBI lineage: Eukaryota > Metazoa > Chordata > Mammalia > Chiroptera > Phyllostomidae > Macrotus > Macrotus californicus. The sequence goes on from VMDR010001055.1 coordinate 21,105, forward strand.
TTCCTCTATAAGGACAGTTGATGTCAGACTGAAACCGGTCTCTAGGCAACAAATGGTCTCATTAGGCTGAAAGGTATAGGAATGCAAGAGAGTTAAGAATCTGACTTGGCTTGTTTTTTTTTTTTAAACAGAGTGGGGAAGGAAGGGAGGGGAAAGAGAGAAAAAAATGGATCTGAAATAGAAATATCAATCAGTTGCCTCTCACATATACCCCGACTAGGGACTGAACCTGAAACCTAGGCATGTGCCCTGATTGGGAATTGAACCGGTGACCCTTGGCCTTGTAGGATGATGCCCAACCAACTGAGCCACGCTGGTCAGGGCTAGGCTTGAGTTTTAATGAGAGATACTTCTGCCTGTCCATAGCTGTCCATCTCCACCTCATCATTCTTAGGCTCCGCTCCTGCCTGGATCTCCCACCTTGATCCACCAGGTGACCTATTTTTTGAGTGATTCTGACACCAGCTGGTGTTCTGCATTTCAATCCTGGCACTGGCCACCTGGAGTTAGAGCAGAAGCCATATATTAAAGGGCCCAGTGTACAACAGGCCTGCTCTAATTTCTGACCTACTAGCTACAAATCTGGGAGGGGCCCAGGATCCACCCCCAGGCTTAATTCTCTAGCGTGATTCACAGAACTTACAAAAGTGCTATACTTATGATGGCAGTTCCGTGCTAAAGGATACAAATCAGAAACAGCCAAATGAAGAGGTATATCAGGTGAGTTCCAGAGGGTTCCAAAAGCAGAGCTTCTGTGTTCCCTTCCCACGGACTCAGAGCACCTCACCTTCCCAGGACATCCATGTACTCACCAACCAGCAAGCTCCTGTGTCCAGAGTTTGTACCGGGTTTCCTTACAAAGGGGCAATTGATCAAATCATCGACCATGTGACTGAGCTCAATAACCAGGCCCCGCCCCTCCCTGGAGGTCAGGAGTTTGGGCTGAAATCGGTGGCTCAAAGTCCTCGTCTTCTAGTTGATCACACTGCTGGGCTTTCTAGCACGACCAGCCAGTGCACCCTGAATCTATCTAGGGGACCACCCGAATCACCTTGCTAGCATCAGCTCAGGTGTGACCCAGGGACTCGTGAAAAACAAACACACCCCTATTACTTGGAAAATTCCAAGGATGCATGGTCTCCCTTCCAGGAACTGGGGACAAAAGCCAGTCAAGTTCTTTCTGATAGGATACTGGCTCTTAGTGTTTTAGTTTTTAGATTCTAACTTGTGCATTAGCCATAAGCTTGAGGAAGTAAGGAAGGAAGCAGCCAGAGTGGCTCCCCTGTTCTGGTCACTCAACCCAGGGCAGATGAGCTTGTGCTGCAGGAGAGAGCACCCTAAGATCCAGGGGCTTTGCTGAAACAAAGTGCTATGGTTCACTTGTGCTCCATAGGCCCAGGTCACTGCTTCTCTGCCTCTTAGGGGCTTGGCGCTGGGAGCCAGGCTCATAGAACAACCTCGTCACACATGGCCAGCCACTGGGACAGGAGTGTGGCCAAGCAGGCATGGGCTCTTCTGGCTTCTGCTCAAAGTGACACATCACATCTATCACATTTTATTGGCCAAAGACGAGCTCTTGTTGAGGGATATCTGTGACCTGATGTGAGATTTGGAAAGCTAAGTTATTGACTGGGTGAGAGAGGGCCAAGTTGGAGACATGAGTGAAGGAGAGCAGGGGTGCCAGAGGCCGTGGGGAGCAGCTGTGTGCGGAGGTGAGGGCAAGAAGAGGTCAGAGGTTCCTGAGGAGTCTAGGTTGGGGAACATGGCGACACTGGTATCTCAGAGGTCAGAAGGAGCCAATAGAATTTTCTCTGCCTTTGCAGGAGCCCATAGAATTTTCTCTGCCTTTGCAGGAAGTGAGGTAGCTCACTTCCTGGGCCTCCAGCCAGTGGGGGAATATGGGGAAAAGATGAGGTTTCCTCATCTCACAAACAATCAACCCATCAGTAAGCGGGTGGCCCTCAACCTGGGTTCCCTGTGTGATCTGGAAGCCAGGACTCTGACCACGCAGGCGCTGTCGGTTGCATAACCCTGATCAATGCCCTATTGTTTGCCTGCCTGTTTTTTTCCATGATGGAATGATTTGTGTGCCTTGCTGGGCAGGAGATCATATTTAAATGTTTCCTGGGTTTGATCTCCATCAGGGGCATGAACTGTTGCTGAGCTAAGGCGCAGAGTCACTGGTAAACGGATTTAATTAACTTCGAGTATTTGAGCCGTCATGGTGGGCAGTGGCGGTCCAAGCTGTGGGCACCTGCTGCTTTCTAGCCTGCTCAACGCTGGAAACCATCACTTTTCGTACTTACACAACTCAAAGGCGTTTGACAGTCCAGAGGCCAGGGTGGAGGTGGGGAGGCTGGGAACCAGGTGCTTGTAATGTATTTCCGCTTTTGCCATGAGCCTGGGCAAGTCGTGACACGTTCTAGAGATTTATCTGCTGTTCAGAGACAGTGATGTGGTGAGGGTGGGAGTCAGCTAATGGGATGTGGAACTGTATGGAGGGCTCCTTGCAGGAATGATACATGCTGGGCTGCCTTCCGAAGAGAATAGGAGATTCAGTTTTCCTTTGTCTGTTTGCCTAGAGGCCTCTGTCTACAGCCTTCCTTGCACTTCCCCAACCAAACTGGGTTCCCTCTTTGCCAGCTCCATTCCTGGGCTTTCCTAATGTAGAATCAGGGCAAGGGGGAAAGAGAGGGAGAGTCGAGGAGACAGGTGGTGGGGAGATGATTGTTAAACAGGCATAAGAATGAGAGCTCTACTTGCAGGGGAGAATCAAGAATAGGGGTGAAATAGAAGGGCACCCATGTGCGGCTGTGAGGAGGCAGGCTTTGCGGGGAACAGAGAGTTAGAAGTTTTGGAGAGTGCGTGGAAGAGATGGAAAAAGAGCATTTAAGACAAATTTTGCTATGTGTGAAACACCATCTTATGCCGTGCTCTTGAAAATCTAAATAGCAATTGAATTGATTTTAATTCAAATTGCCCAACAAATGGCTCTTTCTTTGAATCAGCATGTGGAGTTTGGGGGCTCCTCAGAATCGGAGCTGCTCGGTAGCCTGGGTCACTGTGGCGGCTTGCTGCTGGCAGGAAATACCCTGCCTGGGTGGGGGGCGGGGGCGGTCCCAGCTTTACCCTAGAGGACGCCTGGCAGGGCTGGCTATTTTTGGGGGCCTCAGCTTACCTATCTGTAAAATGGCCCTGCCCACCCCTTCTGGGTCTCTCTCTTTAGACTTCGTGAATGACAGTGCGCACTCACCCCAGGTCTGGGGAGCAATGACGAGTGTGAGGAGAGGTGGTATGACCCCTTCTGCAATTCAGGACAGGAACACTGTGGCCATGTTTCTTTGAAAGCTTCTTGTCACCTTTCTGTTCCCTGCTTCTTATTGGATGATAGGCTCCCTGCATCCTAAGCCCTCTAAATTGGGAAGTAAGATGTGCTGCTTTTACCCTGCCCTGCCCCCACCCTCCAACAAAGCTCAGAAACTAAAATACTTAGTTTTCTTTGCTACGATGTGGCCCATCAATTGGCTTACTTTGCAGCTGATCCAGCTTCCTCCTGCTGCCTTGGCTTGTGCAGGGCTGGGACCTGAGCCTGCTCTTCCCAGCTCCTTTGCACAAGGGCTCTGGATGTGGTGCAGGTTCTGCGGACCCAGAGGCGCGTGATGAAATTAACCTGAAATGGAGTTAAGTGGGGAGACAGGCAGGGTTGGTGGGGTGCCTAGAGAGAACATGACAGCTGTGGCCCTGGCTTTCTGGTTTGATGGCCAGGAGGTCCCTGCCCTGGCATGAAGGCAGGTCATTAGGTGCCTTGTCCTCCGATGTGGCCTTGGGAGATGGGCCTAAGGCCCAACCTGGCCTGAACTCGAGCTCCCGATGACTCTGTGAGTTGTTGGATTCCCTACAGCCCACGCCCGCCTTTTTGCTTTCGGGCACATTGGGCTCTCTGCAGCTCAGCCCTGCCTGACACCTAAGAGATGGGCAGCCCTGAGAAGCCTGCCCCACCCAGATCCAGGGGTGGCTTTGTGGTGCAATCCTGGCCTTGTTGTCACAGAGGACAGACTTGGCTGGCTGTCCCCTTGGCCTTTTGCCGTTTGCCTTCTCCTTCTTCCCCTCTGGAACCTGGTCACTAACATGCATCCTGGGGAGGGGTCATCCCGTGTGATAGGGAGGCCAGCGCACTGAGTGCCACGGGTGCTGCATGTATGCGGAGTCTCTCCAGATGCTGCTGCCTGGCCCCTCTCCTGCCCGGGCCTGGGGGATCTTCGCTCTGTCTGATGTTCTGTTTTTAGCTATACTGTTCCATGAAAGCCTTCATGCTTTCTCTGACATTGATTTTCCAGAAGAATCCAAGGGTGGGTCTGATGCTTTTATGTCTCTAATTTTCTCAGTTTTGTTTCCTATAGGAGAAATATAAATGTTAGAAAGACTGGAATTTTGGGTAATTAATTTCCCACAGTGGTTCAGGTGGAGGGACTAGGAAGTGGGGGGGGGGGGCAGGTAAGAGAGGTGGGCTTTGGACCTGGACTCTACCGCACGCTAGCTGTGTGACTGTGGAGATGTAACTTAACCTCTCTGGGCTTCAGTTTCCTCATCTATAGATTGGTAACACCAACAGTACCCACCCAACTCAGTGGGTTATTATAATATTTGAATAAGGTAATACATGTAAATATTTGAATAGTGTATGGTACTTATTAAGAGCTACTGAAAAAGTTTTTATTGTAATTGGCCTTAGTTAAAAGGGACAAAGAGTAAAATACCATAAACTAACTAATATAAAACTGGCCCTAGACCAAGAAGTTTGATATAAGGTCAACCCCATTGGGCCTTGTCCCTAGGCTTGTCAGCCTGATAGAGGGTAAGAGAAGGAGATGAGCATGGATTCTGGGAGCAGGCTGGGAAGGTTAGAACTAGTTCACTTAAAGGGGTTTGGGAAGCTGGACCTGGTTCTGTGTCCCACCTCTGCCCCCTCGAGGGCCTCACTTCCTGGCTGCACACAGATTATTCTGGATTCCCTCCTGCCCTGTGCACCCGACTTCGGGACACGGGCCTACAGCAGGCCTCTCACTCACTTCTGTTAAACGTGTACACGTGAAATCCTCTTTGGGATGAAGAAAATCATTAATAGGGACTCATTCTCAGGCTACAAACAATCCTGTAGGGCCTAAGCTCCTTGGTCCACCAGAAGAAAGGAAAATCCACTTTGCCTGCGGATTACACAGCCCCCTAAATACTCAAGGGAGATCCTTCTCAGTTTTGTCCTCCAGGCCACAAAACCACGGTATGGGACAAAGGAAGGGAAAACACCGTGTTTGTCCCTCTGAGTGTTTTCTACAAATGTCTCCCACATGCTTCGAGGCGCATGCTGCCTTCATGTGTGATCTCTAGGATGCGATATTTCGAAATTCATCTGAGTAAGTCGAATCCTTGTGGCAACAATCTCCAACTCAACTGACAACATGAGCAACGTGCAGAGGGGAAGTTTGAGAAGTCCTTTCAAAGAGCTGAATCAAAGGCTTTTTTTTATTCATCTGAAGTTAACTTTGGGGTTCACCAAGAACATCAACAGTTGTGGACGGGCGTGGGTGTTAGACTCAGATCTCTCCCATGTGGCTTTGAAGACCCCAGCAATAGTCTCCTTCCACGGGGTGCTTGGCTGTGGGTTTGGGTTTGAGAGCTGGCTCCAGGCCCCCTGGGGCTATGTCACCCACCCCCTGACCTCCCCCTGGGACCCCTTTCCCACCACGCTGTCCCTCAGAAGGCTAGTACTCCCAGATCTGTTCCTGGGCTGGTCAGTCCCCATGTTAAAAATCCAAATGTCTGGTCACAACTTGTTCTGCCCAACCCCTGCCCTCCCTTTTGAAAACTCCTCAGCTCTGGTATCTGCCATGAAGAATTACATTTTATTAAAAGTCGCTTTGAAGGGGCTTGTCTTGGTCATCTGTGTTACCCATTTAGTCCAAATATAGCTTACCTTTAAATTCCTTTCCTACATATGCTCTTCAGTTAAATTTCTTTTCCCCTCTCATTTCCCACTTCTCCACTAACTTCCCTCAGGTGTACCCCACCTCCTTCTTGCTCCTGGACGTTTTTTAGCCCAGGGACCCTTGTGTCCCCACCACGTTGCTGGTCTTCTCATCCTACATCTGGCTTACAAACAAAGCTGCCTTCGCCAGACCTCCTGTGCTCACCAGAAGTACCATCTAGTGAAGTAACGTATCTCAAAAAAAAGAAAAAAAAACTTTTCATGCTCCTTCAAGAATTCTTTTGTCTCTAGTTGCAACACACGGAGCCAAATCACAGATGGAATACATTTCTTCAGCTTTAGAAGCACCAAATGGTTCTTTCCTTATTTGATTTTTTTTATAGTCACGCTGATTCTCGATCCAGCCTGTCTGTTCTCCACCCCCCAAACCTCCCAGTTCTGTTTCTCATGAAAACAACCCACAGAAACATGAAAAGTTGGACTTTCAAGATGTTCGTCCATGGAGCGAGGACAGGCTGGCTGAAGTCCAGCAGTGGCTTGGGTACAGGGAGCACTGCTTCTGGCCTGAGACGTTGGGTTCAGGAAAAAGAATGTGAGTTCTCCCATCGAGGGGCAGATAGCTGGAGAGGGGAGACTTAGCTTCTTTAAGGAAGAAGCTGCCCCTTCCTACCTTTATGGCTTGGATAAGGCATAAAATTAAGAATCCAATTTGGAAACGCGCTACCCAGGTCTTGGATGCTCGGTAAGGCTTCTGTGAAGGGCAGTTTTCTATCACATTCTTTGATTTAAGGTTTGATAGTCATTTCACACGCCTTTCTGTGTATCATGGATGAAGCAGAACATTAAATACAATGTATAGGTGCCTTTGTCCTTGTGGCCCTCCGGAGTAATGGCTTAGGGAGAGGCTGAGGCAAGCTTGCACATAATTATATTCCAAAAAGAATATAATCACCAAGATGGAGATGCCATGAGGGACAATGGGGTTTCGGAAATGGGACAGATCACATCCTCCTGGAGGCAGAAAAGAAGTGAATTCTACATTAGAAGACCAAGGAAGCAAGACAGGAACGGTTACTTTCCCAGCATAAATTTGGGAGTTGAGTTATGAGAGGCGACAAGGAAGCATTTAAAAAAGCCCGTCTGTGTGATTCAGAATCATATTATTCACATTTCTATTCCATACTGCTGTGTAGTTTACTTAAAAATTCAAACATGAGTTGTAACTGCCTACAAAAATAATTCCAGTCCTATTCACAATTCTGTTGCTCAAGACAGCAATTTTTTTTTAGGCTAGCTTTTTTACACTTTTATTACAAAATTAGCAATAATTTCTCACGAACTCACTATTATGAATAATTTCTTAATGGAAATAGAAAGAAAGCTGGCCTAAAATATGTTATCCTGGGTAAAGCACTTCAACGAGGACTGCAATTAATTATTAACTAACCAACCCTGTAACCCCCACAGAGATTTAACATCAGCCAGCCGACCAAACACCCCTTCTGATTCTGTGCTCGTGTGAAGATGATTCAGTGATTCAACATTCAGCCCTTACCTCCCGTCCCTGTGCCCAGGCTCTTATTAAGTGGAAATAAAGTGCTTTGCTCTTATTTCTTTCTGAAGAACAGCCACCACTCAGCTGCACAGAGCACTGGGCCCTCAATGTCCTGGATGATGGGCAGAAGGACAGCTTTATTCTGGGGAGATCCCCTTGGGGCTGTCTGATCTATCTAACCAGTGGAGTGACAGGATCCTGAATTCCAGACGTTTGGCTCTGTCTCATGGAGAATGTAATCAGGAGTGCAGAGCCCCTGTCCTGGGGTACCCATCTGCTCAGGGGAGCTCCCAGACAGGGAGCGTGCTATGGACTGAATTGTGTCCCCTTCAAATTCATAATGCTGAAGCCCTGACCTCCCATGTGAAGGCATTTGGAGATGGGGCCTTTGGGAGGTAATTGGATTTCAATGAGATTGTAAGGATGGGGCCCCCATGATGGGATTAGTGTCTTCAGAGGAAAAAGAAGGGACACGAGAGTTCTCTCTCTGCCCTGTGAGGACACTGTGAGGAGGCGGCTGTCTGTAAGCCCGAAGCAGGCATCACCAGGAACAGAATCAGCTGTCACCTTGATCTTGGACTTCCAGCCCCTAGAACTGTGAGAAATAAATTCTGGCCATGGAAGTGCCCCCAGTCTGTGGTATTTTGTTATAGAAGCTCGAGCAGGTTAAGGGGGAGGACAGTGCTGCTCTAGTGACTAGTGTCACTGTGGGGCCACAGGCTGTCCCTTTCTCTGGCTTTCCGGCCACACTTCCTGCCCGTGGTCTAGTGCACTCACAGGTCAAGCCCAGGCTTCCTGACACGTGCCTGCTCCTTCCACGAAATTATGGCGGATGACAATATTCGTCAGGAAGTAGTGAGGGTCTTTTAATAGTTGCTGTTTTTTATTTCTAAATTGGAGTGGTTTCTAAAGTTCAGAGTTTTAAATATCAGAGTTTACTCCCCTCCCCTTTTTCTTAGTTTGGAAACCACATTATATTCTTGGTTGACATGTGGCTTTTCTCTCATCTGTGGGTTTAGATAAGCAAAGAGGAGCTCCCGGTTATAGGTGTGGGGGAGCTCCCTGGCTGCAGGGACCACCAGGAGGCCTGGCATATCAGTGACAGGGAAGGAATAAGACAAATAACTTAGGGGTGCCAAGGAAAGGATATGTGAAAGGTGGTAAAGATGCAATGACAGAATCGACAGGAAAGAGAGGCTGAGGAATAAGAAGGTGGACCTTCGGGGAGCATGGGGTGCTAAGTCCAGCTGCTCCACATCACAGGGCCTGTGCCCCAAAGTGCCCCCCTCCCCCCACCTGGCCCCTGGGGAGGCTGCCTCTGGTCTGGACCGGAAGCCTGGCTCAAGCAGCAAATGGGATGCCATGGAGGAAGTGAAGGCCCAGAAGTCAGCTCCACTGAACAGGGTAGGAGCCCAGCCCGGCCCCACTGGTCCACCTGCGTGCCCTTAGAAACTAGGGCGTTACCTGAAGCAGGAACAGGAGTGAGACATGTGCATGAGAAGCTTGGCCTTTATCGCAGCTGCTCTCCTGGAACCAAGTGTTTACCTACTTGAGCACAGGAAAGGGAAGCTGGGAACAAAAAGAGCCGGATCCCTTCTGAGGAGGCCTGACTTCTGGTGTATTGACCTTCCTCAATGGCAAGAGAGGCTGCAACCTCTCCATCCCACTGGGAATGGGCCTGATAAGGACTAGGGATACTTCCTAGGAGGGCTGGTCATTGGTCTTTCCCATTGCATTTCTACAGCCTGTGAGCTGCCAAGATAGAGAGAAGTCCCAAAAGCTGAGCTTAAGAAGCGTGTTTCCAGGGCTCCTAAGTCCCTTACCTGCACAGGTTTGCTTTCTAAGGGGAACCTGGTGCTTCTGCTGCGAAGCCTACTCTGCTGGGAGTGAACCAGCCTAGGAGCTTCTCCCAGAGCACAGCTGACAGGTAACCAGTCACCTCTGTCACCAGCAGTGACAACAAAAGTGCAAAGGGAATGCCCACTTGGGACTTGGCCCATGACAGGCTCCTGGCACAGGGCAGTGCTCAGTCATATTCAGGGAGAAAGGAGTAAGGTGACAGCAGACCCAGGCACTGCCCTGGAGAGTGAGGAAGGGGCAGGTTGGCCTTGGGAGCTCAGCACCCTTGGGTACTACAGCTGGGCCACTGAGACTGGGTGTGGGGTCAGGTCTCCATGCTTGGCACGATTGAGGGTGGCAGTGCTTGGATTCTGGAGAAGTAAAGGCAGGGCCAGGGACAACATCTTAATAGATTCGCACCCTTTCATCTCCTGCCTTCCATCCCCCGCCCCCATCCAGCCTCCCTGTGGCTGGAGATATTTCCCTGAAACGTCCCTCCAACCAAGGCACCCCGCCTGCTGACGGGCTTTCAGACAAAAGACCATTTATTCATTAGACATGCACTGAGGCCCAGGAAGACGTTAGGTGCACTGCTGGGAAGATGAATGGCAAGGAGCCCACAGGTCACTGAGCACCGAGGCGTGGACGGGTGTGCAGGCAGGGCAGTGACTCTGCAGGGAGGAGAGGAAGGAGCGTCATTCAGGGCCCACCTGCTTTCCCTCCTCTCCCTTCCAACTTTAAACCTGCTTTAATGACAAGGTTTGCTCCATCTCTCCTCTGCACGGTCTCTGTATTTTTTTTTTTTTTAAATCCTTGGGTCTTCACCGGAGGACGTACAGATTTTAGAGAGAGGGGAAGAGATAGAGAAAGAGAGGGAGAGAAACATTAACAGGAAAGAGAAACACTGATAGGCTACCTCTTGTACATGCTCCAACCAGGAACCCAACCCTCAACCTAGGTACGTGCCCTGAGCAGGAATTGAATTGGTGACCTTCTAGTTTACAGAATGATGCTCCAACCAACTGAGCCACACTGGCCAGGGCGACGTTTCCATCACTGTTCAGGTCTGAATTACTTCATTCCAGTCCAGATGCTGTAGTCTCCCAACTCCCCAGAGCTTGTGCCCAGTTCATGCTCTGTGGACGTCAGCCCTCTCCCTGTCCCCAGGCCCTCCTCAATGAGACCCAGGCCGACTCATCCAGCTGGTCTTCCAGGAGAGAACTTTATCGTATTTGTCACGATGACCTCATGGTGCTGGCACAGAGGAGACCACAATTCGTGTGTGTGGAAATCAGGATAACACTGGGATAACGCTTCCATTGGAAGAGCTGTCTGAGGGAGGTGGAGAGGTAGGGCAAACTTTTTTGCAGGGATATTTGGTCACATCACTTGGAGCAGGGCCCCGAGGGGTGGGGGTAGAAGAGAGTGAAGCAGGAAGGTCTGGAGTGAGGGGCTCTGCCTGGGGGTCCAAGTGTCCAGGAGGCCTCCATCTAGGACTGGATCTGTGTGGCAGGACCTCGTGTGGCAGCTCAGCTAGGGCCACCAAGGAACTGTGTTCCACATTTCTGGCCCACCTGGAATGTTTCCACAGGTGCCAGGAACAGCCAGGCATGGGAGGTGCCAGACCCAGGAGAGTCAAAGAGTCTGCAGCTTTGAAGACCAGTCTGGTATCAGCCTGGTAGAAGGAAAAAATTCGCATGTGATTTCCATTAAATGGGAAGGTTTTCTCAGGATGCTCTGGAGGCCCTGTTACCAGTTTGGTTCAGCTTTACAAATTCTTTCTCTAAATACTTCTGCAAACTTTAGCTTGGTGTGCATATGGAGGAATTAAAAATAGTCCACTTCTCTACCTTTGGAAGAATTGGTTCTGCATTCCTCAGCTGCCTTGCTAAGTTCCAGAGGAAACGGGAATAGGTTTGTAGGGACTTAATCTGCTCTATTGACATATTTGGGCCACACCTAGACCTCCCGTGTCCAGGGGGCCCACCTGGCCAGCATACAGTAGCCCACACTCACCTTCCAAGTGGAAAATCCTACCAGGCAGAGAGGAGTCTCTGTCCAGATTTGGAAACAGGTGTTTTTTATTTCTGTTTAGGATCCCTTAGGTTTTACACCCTCACTTCAAAAACATTTCATTTTTCTCATTGGAATGCAGGGGGCCCTGCCTGTGATCCCTTCTTCTCCCTCAGACAGGTCCTTCAGGCCAAGATGAGGCATGGAAGCTGCCGGAGGCCCAGAGGACTCTGTTTCCCTTGCAGATGGGTAGCCCAGCAGCCACAGGCAGACCAGGATCAGCTCTGTCCCCAGGAAGGCCACTCTGCCTGGAGACACACCCAGGAGACCCCAGGTGACAGCTGGCAGAAGTACACAGTCCCAGCTGACATAATAATCTCCAGGCCCAGAGGCGCTGGTGCCAGGAGTCCCTCTCCTGGTCAAAGCCAACATCACGCAGCCTCTTTCTCTGTCCAGGAGGTGGGACACCTGACTGAGAGGTCCTGGCCATTAGCAGCAGGGCCTCAGCCCAAGTCTCTGCCTACACCCAGGGAAGCGCTCTGGTCCCAGCTCCTTCTTAATTCCACTGCTCCTTATTTCTTCCTGAAAGGTGCTCCCCAGGTGATGGGCCAGCTTGATGCTGCTGCCCTGGAGACAGCAGGAGCGGTTCGTTCCATGGCCTGATGCCCTGCCCCCACCCCCCTTGCTTTCTCTCTCTGTCCACATGCAGGCCCCTCAGAAAGTTCCAGCTGTACCAGCCTGGTCCAGCACTGGCTGAAGGGCAAAGCAAAGCTTGCACGTAGCCCGCCCTGCCCTGCAGTGGCTGGCTGTTGGCAGCAGGGTCCCAGGATTATGGGATCCATTTGGCCCTTGTCCTCCCTTGGCCAGGGAGAATGACCGGTGACAAGGAGAGCTAAGGAGAGAAGGGAGAGGGATGGGGGTGAAGGGCCAGATCTGTGTAGGGATTGTGTGGCTGTGGGCACAACTCTTCCTCTCTCTCAGTCTCTTTTCTCATCTGTAAAATACCCGACACTGATGGCACGTGTGCAGTGGGAGTGTGTGGTGTGTGAGTGTGTGGTATGTGAATGTGGTGTGTGTAGGGTGGGTGAGTGAGTGCGGTGACAGTCATTTCTGAGGTTCCTTTAGTTCTGAAATATCAGCAGGGCGGGGTCCAGACCAGTCTGAGACCTTCTTTCAGAACCGAGGGAGTAAGATGGTAGAATGGTGGGTGGGGTTTCCTTCCAACCCAGCTCACCAGACATGACACAGCAAGGCCCATGGCTTCCCTGACCATGTGGACTTTTCCTCCCAAGTCTTCCCTGTGCCCTGTCTCCAAGCCCCAGCCCAGACCTGACCCACAGGTCCTGCCAGCCCACCTTGGCTATTCTGTGGATCCCCCTCATGCTCCCCAAGACTCTTTGGTGGGCACTCCTCAAATCTTGGGGACTTTGAGTCATCAAATGCAGCCTGTTGCTGGGCCCTGGGCCACAGCCTCCTGCCAAAGGCATGTCCTCTTGCTTTGAGCTCATCTGGTGACGAGCTCTCACTGCCCTGTGTGGCCGGGCCTCTTGGAGGGCTTGGCTACCTGGACTTGAGTTCTGTGTCCTCACAGAGCCAAACAGAGCAGGTGTAGCACTTCTCAGAGACAGTCCTTCGGCCCCTCCTGTGCCGGCTTCCCCAGATCAGACACCTTGGTCCCGCAGCCCTGGTCTCTGAGCAGCTTTCTGGGATGCCCCTCATAGGTGCAGACAGAGAAGTGACCCCGAGTGTGGAGCCCAGTGACCGGAGTCTGAACCCCAACTCTGCCAGCTTAACCTGTAAACTGGAGACAAACCCTCTTCACAAGCTTGTCAAGAGGAGGAAATGAAAACGCGTGTGACGGCAACTCTGCAAAGTATTTCACCAATCAGATCAGAAATATCCTTTCTGCACTGTCTTCCCATAACTTCCTCATGTTCCTCTTGTCTCCGCGCTACTGTTTTTACAGTTTAAGTTTCACATTAATTTTAATTCAACATTAACATTAGTATTTAATATTTAAAAAGAAGCGTTATTGCTTCTTCCACGTGCCCCGGAGCCACTGTCCTGCACAGGGAGGCTGGCCTGCTCTGACTCACTCTGCCGTTTGGCTCGTTGGCAAGTCGTGGCTGACATTCTTGGCCGGCTCCCCAGAGCAATCTCCAACCTTTTCCTCACTCGCCCACTTCCCACTTGCTTGCGGCTGAGCATGGCACGTGGCATGTGGGGCAAGTGGGTTGGGAGTGCAGGAGACATTAGGGTCCCTCTCAAACTCCTGCCAGGTGCCACCACGGGTAGTACCATGCGCAGAGGTGATGCTTGGGTCTGGGACAGCTGTCTTAGAGCCCTGGGAGGGGGGACAGAGAGCTGTGGAGATGCCCCATCACAGCGACTGAACCATCCCTAGAATCTTTTGTCATTAAGTAAATGAATGCTTTTATGGTTGAAGCCATATGGCCACATCCAGTCTGCTGCTGGGTTTTGTGAATTGAATTTCGCTGGCACACTGCCGGGCTCCTCTGCTCACATATTGTCGCTGGTGCTCTGGAGCTTCAATGGTAGGCATGAGTGTGGAGCAGAGGCTGTGCCCTGGCCAAGCTGGACGTGTGTATTGTCTGGCCCTTCAAAGAAAACAGTTTTCAGACTGCTACTTGAAATCATTGGCTAGTTGGGGCTCTGATGACTGTCAGCCAAATGCATCTTACCTGGCCCAGTCCCAGAAAAAATCACCCACAGAGCCTATACCCAGTAACACACTGCCGAGACAGGGTGGCCTGTGGCCTGACTGGTTGATGTAGCTGAGCCCCATGTCCATGCTGCTCCGTGTCCCCGGCCCTCTGCATGGTTACTGGGTCATCGATCCACACGAGAGTTCAGTGGGGGAAAGTCATGATTTTTTTTACTGTGCATTTTTAACTTGTAGAGCAAAGACGCTTCTTCTCAGAAGACACCCACCTCTCCTAAAGCAGACCCTGGTCACTGGCCAGGCCAGTGGCTCTACCAGAAGTGCCTTGGATGAAGCCAGGTGTACCCAGCGGGGGGAGGGGATCATGCAGACATAAGCGGGAACAACAGAAGGGTCCGCGTAGAGGCCGCAGGCCCTGCCTGCCAGTCACACCTTTTATACTTTCACATGGAGAAGAACTCTTTTATATGGGACTCAGGGCCCTAGATGATCCAGTAACAGAAACGCACCTCTTCCCTGTAGTGTGTTCTAAGTATTTGCCGGGCACTAGGCTCTGTGCTGGTCACCCAGGGGTAAGGACCAGGTTGGAGAGACAAGTACGTACTTATGTAGCTGCGGTGCTGCTACCCCCTTGACAAGGACTAAGGACTGATAACGGTTGTTGGAGATGACACAGGAGGAAGGTGGCATTGCATCTACTGCCCTCTCTTCTTTGATCTCTGAGGAGTATGAACAGTCAAGTCACTTAAGCCGCCAAGGCAGGTAGGGGAGCCACATGGGGAAGCAGATCAGGAGAAGGCTTCTGTCATGTCTCCGAAATCACACCCCCTGGGACAGGACACCCTCTGCCTCTGGAGGGACAAGAGGTGACACACGGCACTTGCCCTGTGCTGGCACTTTTTTCAGTGCTCGGCTTGCAGGCTGTGGCCAGGGACGAGGGAAGGGATGTTCCTGCTAGTAGACCTGCAGGTGCGAAGGCCAGTAGATATGCGTGAGAACATCGTGTTCTAACAGCACCCAGCCTGTGTGTGCAGTGTGGAGAGGCCACGGGAGCGGTGAGTGAATGGGAGGAATTCTCCAAGAGAAAGCTTTAACGTCCACATTAGGGTCCTCTTAGTAGGTTTGGTGGTCGCAGGCTGTCATGAGTTTTCATCTCTCTGCTTGCCTGTGGCCATCACTACAGCAACCTGAGCTTTGGCTGGGTCGCTGAGCTCCTGAGTCCTCATCTGAAGACCCAGGGGATGCTCTATCGTTCATCAGCGGGCACCCAGCTCTGTCATTTTATTATTCTCTCACAAACCCGATAATGATAGGAAACCAGGTACCCTGGAAAGAGCCCATGCTCTCCGAGAGACTCTGTCTGGCTGGATTGCTCACGAGGAGTTCAACGCATGCCCTCCATCTTGGTGTGCCCATGCCAGAGGCTCTTCTGGTCTCAGTCACTCAGAGACTAGGCTGAGGTTAAATGTTGGCATTCTGTGACAGGCTGGAATCTGGGGCTGTTGCCAGGCCCAGGTTTAACTGGCAACGTTCCTGTTGGTTTCGGAGAGGAAACTTGTTAGGTCCTGCTTGCCTAATGGACTATGTCACCATCCTGAAAATAAGATCCCCTGAACCGAAATATCTCTGGTAGGTGATAGGAGAGATTATCTGGGCCAAGTGAAGGGATTGGTGGGAGGCATGGAAGGGTTGCCACTTGAAATAATGTAACCTTTGTTGGAGGAGCTGTATGCACGTTACCTCACCATAGCAAGCAGTGAGTTTGGATGGGTGATTTGCCCAGGAACAAAGAGAGCAATGCTCTAATGGATTCCATGGGCTCTTCATGGAGCCCAGCCAGTAAGGTCCTGTCTTTTTCTAGGGCTGTTGTGCATGGTTGTGCAGGGTGCTCCGTGTACAACCCATACAACCACACATGGAAACCAGGCTATTCTACGATTAATTTAATCCACAGCGCTTATTTGACCACCATTTTGCGCTAAGCACATGCTAGGTTATTCGAATAAAAAAAGTCAAGTGCAATGGGTCCCCAAACTCAGGAAAAGACAGACAGACAGACAGACAGACAGACAGCCCCTCCATGATAGGAGGCTCACAAAGGAGGCTGTGGGAGGGTAGAGGAGAGGCCCCTCGCCTTGGTTGCAGTGGGGGAGAGGAAAAGAGGAAGACTAACTAGGGGAGCATTCTAGAAAGAGGGGTGCCCAACATTTGCTCTGCTCTCCTGGCCAGAGAACTTGAGGGTGCTTTGAAACGGTGCTGCTGTCCACCGCGGAACCTTCCTTCTTCAAATAGCACGGATTTACTGTGAACAAGATTTCTCTTGCTGGAGGAGAAAGCCCGTCCCTGTGGATGTGTGAGAGGATGCAGGCAGCACCAGGAGCCGGCCCCTCTCTGCTGTGGTCTGTGTCCCCGTGGTCGGCCCGGCTCCCGCCCGTGCTCAGAGGGGACAGCCGGAGGGGCTGTGCCATCTAACTCCAGTGTCTCACTCCACTTGGCCGGGATTTTAGTCTCGCCCTGTTTGGTGGTAATTGTTGTTTACATGAAGTGTCCAAGTGTTTTCCAAACTGTGGAAATACAATGCAGAGGCACATGTCTTATCTGAAGGGTACAGATCCTGTGACCCATCAAGACACCAACAAGCAAGGTGTCTGGGAGCCCAAGCAGCTGTTCTCATCTCTGGACAGTGAAGTGAAAATCCCACTCTGGGGACCCCCAGCTCTCAGTCACAGATGTGTTAACTCTGCACACAAAGGCACGCACTGACCAAGGTGGCATCTTCCCCAGGCCTGCGTCAGAGGCTCATCAGCCCTGCCTATCCACCATCCAGCCCCCCACCCCCATCTCTGCCTCTTGTCCACTCTACAGCCTTACAGGGAAACGAGGGCCTTCACCCCCTACCGTTCCCTCTTCTCTTCACCTAAATTACACACTGGTCTCTCCGCTGAGGTTCTTTCCCCTTGTCAATCCACTCTCCACCCCTCTGCAGCCAGAAGCGGCTTTCTAAGCAGCAAATCTGATCAATTTGTTCCAAGCCATGCAATGGTTCCTTATTATCCTCAGGATAAAACCCAATTTCTTCACATGGCTTCCAGGCCTCCCGCGATCAGGCCTTCCTTTAGCTCTCAATTTCTCCCCCCGAGACAGTGTGCCTGCCCTTTTGTGTCTGTGGCTTTTGCAGGTCTTGCTCCTGGAGCTTGTCTTACCTGTCTCCAGCGAGCGGACCCCTTCTTTTCCTTTAGGACTCAGGCTGGAGAGGACTTCTGTGGGAAGCCTTCCCCATGCTTTACTCAGCTGGGGGAGGTGCTCCGGCTGATGCATTTCCACGGGTATTGGGATGATCCCTAGGAGGAGACTTATCTCAGAGGACCGCCATTCTGCACTGGGTCAGTCCTGACACCAATAGCTGCTCGAGGGCTTGGCAGAATCTTACTATCAGATGCATAGGGCAAAGCACACAGGAGGCCTTCAATCAATACATATTAACTAAATGATGAATCTGAAGTCCTAGGGGAAATAGAAGAATTAAGTTTTTAAGGTTTGGGGTACTTGATGAAATCAAATATACCATTTATTAGTTAAAAATGTTTTTAGGTGTGAGAGTGACATAAAACCTCAAGTAATGATGCTTGGTGAAGAAATCTGTCTCCTGTTTGTCAAAGTCCCTCCCACTGCGTGGAACTGTGGAAGTGGTTTGCTGGCTGATGCTGGGGGAGGAGCTGTCTTCCAGAAGCTCTGCCTAGGGGCTGTTTGGTGTTTGGCGCTCCTGAGAATTCTGTGAACTCTCTAGATCTTGTTCCATCTGAACTAACTAGTATGGGTTCTAGGTGCCTGCTGCTAAGAACTGTGGCAAACACAAGACTTTTCCTTGCATGCTACAAACATTTCAACGTGCTAGTACGTCTGGTCTTACAGAACTCACTGGAAAGCTTATACAAGGACCTTTGAAAGCAGTTGAGAGGCTAGAAGCTGATTTCCAGGCAGAGAACTGGTCCCTGCTCTTTTTTTTCCCCCCCGGAAAATTTTATTTATTTATTTTAAACATTATTTTTAAGTTTTTATTGAATTTGTTGGGGCGACATTGGTTTACACAATTACATAGGTTTCAGGGGTACAATTCTGTAATACAGCAGCTGGATATTGCATTGTGTGTTCACCACCCCAAGTCAGGTCTCCTTCTGGCACCATCTATCCCCTTTTACCCTCTTCTGTGTCTCCCCATTCCCTTTTCCCTCTGGTCATCACCACACCGTTGTCTGTGTCTGTGAAGAACTAGTCTCTGCTGAACACGTGCACTCTCAGTGCTGGTTTCCTCCATGTTCAGTTGCTGAATGTGAGAATTGGAGGGGATGTTAAATCTCACCATGGAAATGCAGCCATCAGATGAAGAGAGACTAAGGTGCCTGAACCGCATGGCTCAGTGGCTGAGCTCCAGGATGTCGGGGTTGTTTCTGCCCATCCCCACGGCCAAAGGGCAACCAAGCGGAGAAACACAGAAGAACTGGAAAGCCTGATAATGAGACTAACTCTTGTCTAACTGGCTAATTAACAAATCTGTGTAACTGTAATCTGCTTGCTTGTATATAGTTTATGCCCCGAGAGGGTCTGGAACAAATCTTCGCTGAGCTCACAGCAGCCAGATGGGCACAAGCGGAGCGTGACCTCTCAGCAGACAGGCCTGGGGTCAGGGCCTGGCTGGCCAGAGCCTGGTTGTCGAGCCTAATGGGGGACGATACTCTGCAACCTTCAAGCAGGGTGGTGACATCTTCAGTGGTGAGCTTCAGAGAGACTGTTGCTTGTCAGTTTTCTAGACTTTTCCATTACAGCATTTTTTACCAAAAAGGTTTAATTATATCCACTGAGTTTTTTCTTATATGGGTTTAACTTTGAATTTCAGTGTCTTAAGTGCCTTTCCCAGGGGTGAGCCTGGCACCTGTGGAAGCTGCACTTCCTTTTTCAGGCGTGGGGGCCTCCAAGTGCTGGGAAGTGCCGACAGGTCAATGGGCCCTGTGGTTGCTGGCTTGTGGGGTGGCTTGGCTTCTCTGGTGCCTGAGTCCCTGAAGTGGCAGCAGCTTTGGGAGCAGAGCCCTGCTCTTCAGGCTGCCTGGGAAAAGGTGCTGTGGAGAGATAAGGGGTAGAAATCCCTTTCCAAGTTAATGAGCCTACACAGCCGCCTTGGGCCCTTCCTTCCAGGGAGCTTGGAGCACTTTGAGCCTCCCCTCCATCTGAGGACGGGCTTCTGCAGAGCCCAGCCAGCTGTTAACCTTTCCAGTGTCCTCTGAAGCTCCAGGGAGGGAGAGCCTGCTCCTCCGGTCTCTCCCAGAATCAGTCCTCTGCAAGGTCTCTGGGTCACTCTTAGATCCAGCTTCTTAGACCAGCTGGGCCCCGAATGCACTTTGAGGGGAACCCAGCATCGCTGGGCTGGTGTGGGAGTGCTCTGTGTATTGGGGTGTCAGGCTTAGACTGCATTCCCCTCCCCCCCATCAAGATGGCTGGAGAACCATGGCGCAGCCTGCCTGTGGGTCTCTGTGGGCAGACCTGAGTCTGCTCCTAGGCCTCCCCTAGCCCCAGGGCCTGCCTCTCACCAGCTCCCTGGCTGTGTGGCTGCATCATGAGCATCTCAGAGGTCAGTCCTAACTTCACTGCTGGGATCTCTGAGTGTGGGCCCCTGGCCTGTGAGAAGCGGGGAGCGCATTGGACAAATTCAGAAGGCTAATTGGCCTGTCTCTTTCACTGACTAGCTGAGCCTGTGAGTGGGCTGCCTCTGCAAACTCAAGCTTAACCTATGGTGTAGGGGAGGAAAAGCAATTTTCCGTCTACCCTACGAGGTTCTTGGCTGAGACCCCCTGCAGTAAACAGGCAGATCCATAGGAGAAAAACAAACAGAAATTTAATAATGTGTGTGAACCTAAATAAAGGGGTAAACCAAGGTAAGCTCAAATGACCAGATATTGAATTTATTTAGAAATAGTAGGGGAATTGCAATTCTGAGCATGTGTGCTGGAGCAGGTTACAGGGAGTCAGTTGAGGGTGTGGGGTGGGCTGTATTTATGAGCGAGGAGTGCAGAGAGGGGGAGCCCAGCTAGAGTCTAAGTAGTGAGTTCGTTGACTTGAGGATGGCAAGAGATTCTTGGAGGTTCATTGGTCTTCTGTTAACCAGTCTTTGAGTTCTTAAGACCCATTCTTCTGAGGGTGCTGGCCTGAGAGTCTTCATTTCATAGCCTCAAAGGTTTAGACTGAACACCTTTCATGTATATTCATCTCCTCTATACATGGGAGATACCCAGGAAAACTGAGAAACTCTCCCAAATAGATGGTTGGACTATCCCCTTAGGTGAGAATCATTGAACAAGATTAGTGGTTCCTGAGCTCCTGGTGGCTTATAAGAAATCTTAGGGCCAGATTGGTTAAGAATTCAGATTCCTGGGCCCCTCCTCTGTCCTACTTGGTTGAAACCTCTGGGGTGGGACCTGGGAATCTCTATGTTAGACCATCTCCTTAGACATCTTTATACTTAGCTTTGGGGATCACTGGGCAGGGAATCACTGGGCAACCTCCTGCCCGAGGCTCAGTGAACAGGATCTTATTGCATGCTTGGGGGGAGGGGAGGCAAAGCAGAGGAGGCTGCAGCTGGGCCTGTTTAACTTGGCCCTCCCGCCAGGCTCAGCCTTTGCAAGTGAGGCCCTTGAATGTTTTATTATTTTTTTTGCCCAGTGAAGCAGTCAGCTGTGTTTTCCCTTAATGCTAATTGCTCAGGATTGGCTGAGCAATTGTTCGGTTTGGCTGAACATTTCTGTTTCTGTGGGTTTGGGTTGAGCATTAACAGCCACGTCTCTGCTTGTATTAATAAACGTAGGTAGCCCCAGCCATCTGGGGAAGAAACTGGAGATGACTCCCAGGTCCATGAGATGCTAGGATGAGAGGCTATGCTCGGGGTAAAGACAGGAAACAACAACAACAAAACACCCGCTCAACTGATGAGGCGGAGGGGTTGATTGTCAATGACAACAAGGAGAAAGGAGGTGGGATAATTCATCAATGGGACAGTGCTCATCTGGGCAACAATCAAAATGTCCACATTTCCTTCACCCTAGAGCTAAATAAAATCAGCATTCTTCCCAGTTCACCTGCATCAGGTGAGGGGATGAAGAAAGACAGTCAGGATAGAAAACTTCATTCCTTTATCGTTAGACTCTGCCAAAGTGCGGGCCCATTGAAGAGCTGGGGCCAAGGGCCAGGAAATGCGCTTTCTGAGGTCTGATTTACCCACTGCCCTCAGCAAACATTTTATTTCTCTCCTTTTTTTCGTGGTGATGGTCATAGAGACTAGAGCAGGGTTGCCAGATTTAGCAAATAAAAGTACAGATGCCCAGGTAAATCTGAAGAATATCTCTACCTGCTGACTTTTGTAATTTATTGGAGCAAGTGGAATGCAGGATATTTAGGGCACGTTACAAAGTCAACAGAGGACGCAGGACAATGTCACTAAACATAGCACATGTCCTGGCTCCACAGGACGGCTGGCGACCCTGACTAAAGCCATCATGTTTAACAGCCATTTTTGAGCTCTGCGACAGATAAAAAGAAGGAAGTACAACACGAAACATACACACACGTGACCACTGCTTAGTCACAACAAACCAGTTTCTAACCTGGTCTTCTGCCCGGGAGCTCAACACAGAACACTTCTGAGTTTATCGTGAGCGAGATGATATGATCACTGACTATTGTCCTGGTGATCATTTTTGGTAACCGCCTGTCCATCTACTTGACTATATCGCTGAATGATCCGCCAGAATCAACCAAGAGGGCCTTCTCATGTTGGGAGCCCCAGAATCACAAGATCTGATTTTGATTTTTGGGTTTAGGCCCACAGCTCAGGATATCATTTGTTCTGTGTCAGCTGTAGATTTGAGGGCAGGGATCTTATCTTGGGCTTCTTTTGTATTCTGTGCACACTCTTTTTTTTCTTTTAAATTTATTTTTAGAGAGAGGAGAAGGGAAGGAGGAAGAGAGGGAGAGAAACATTGATCAGTTGCCTCTCGTATGCACCCCAACCGGAGACTGAACCCACAATCCAGGAATGTGCCTTGACTGGGAATCGAATCAGCGACCTTTTGGTTTGCGGGATGATACCTCGCCAACTGAGCCATGCCGGTCAGGGCTAATAGATATTTGTTGTCTGATTAATTCCAAGAATTAACCATCCTTGGACCATTAACTATTTTAAAATATTTTCATTTCTCTGTCCCTTTTTAAAAACACAATTCCGTGCCTTACTGTAAGTTTTCTGTGGTGTGTTACAAGCCAAGATAACTAAAATATGTGTGCATTACTTTTCTAAGTAGTAATTAGTTAGCCAATACACAGTTTTGCTGGTCAAGTGGAGCCAAAAAGATAATTATCCAGTCAACTTAGTTTTCCAAACAGTAGTTGGTTGTTCAGAAGAACTTGTTGCTTAGGAGCTTGAGAGCATAAACTTCCCTGGGCTGTTCAGAGGTTGACAGTGGAGGCCCGACAACAGGAATGGAGAAATTCCTGGGCAATAGCAATTTTAATGTTCCTCCGGCCCTCTCTGAGTGTAACCCTTTATTGCTAATAAATACTCAGGTGGTTATAGAAAGCTAGATCTCTCAATGGAGAACTCACGTTTGGTACTTTCATTCACATGCAGCACATTTGTTATTTATTGCTAATTCTCTTTCAAGGCCAAGCTAAGGGGTGGTCCCAACACTGGAGACTAAGAGGAAAGAAAAAAGAAAACAACCCTGCTGATAGGTCCATGGTCACCTGTTTCAGAAAAATCTGTCGAGCAGCTTGAGGTACCAGAGGGTGTGGGTGCTGGGCAGGTGCCAGGAGGATTGCTGGGTGCTGGGAGGGGGTAGTAGGAGTACCCAGTGTACCCCCCTTAATTTATCAGGATGTCTTAGGCATTAGATATGAATCCTGGGTCCACGTGGAAACCCAGCTGGACAAGGAAGGCACTGTGCTATCTTCCTTAGAGCCTGACTCTGCGGTTTGGGGTTCCAGCTGTGTCCCCACAGTGAACTTGCCGCTCTTCACACAGATGGGAGCTCTGGTGGGCAACCCCCCTTCCCACCCACACTGCTTGTCAACCTGCAAGAGCTGATGCCATGCGGCAGGAATTGGGAAGCCTGCCCAGCCCAGGTGGGCTGTGCTCAAGGAACTAGAATTGGAGTAAAGGGGCAAAAGCAGGCAGGGAAAAGAGCCTTATGATACACAACAGACTGCATTCCTACGTGACAAATGACAACCTTTGGCTGTCATGGAGCTGGTCATGGAGCATTTGAGATCTTATTCCACAGCATATGACATCAGTTTGGCTCAAATAAACTCATAAAAATTAAAAAAAAAAGAAGCTGGTGGGCTTGAGATGTGGTAGAGAAGCCAACTGCTTTGGGCAAGGCTGGCCTCCTCTGGGAGCCTGGGGGTTGCAGCAATGAGTGAGAAAATATCTCTCTCCTGGGACAGGAAACATGGTCATTTCCAACCCTGGATGACATGTCCTTTAACTGGCATTTCTGTTCATCTGGTTCTGCAATAGCATTGGAGGAAAGCAAAGGCACCGTCTCATCCTTTAGGGAGGCGCTACTAAGTTTAAAAAGAAATGTTAAAAAGTGAAGTTTTAGGTAGTACTTATGTTATAACCTGTGGTCCTGTTTCGGTGGAAATGCCCAGAGTGAGGGAAAAATCTAAGATAGTTATTGCAAGCCCTTGCCAAAGGTATTTTACCAGACTTGTAAGTAATTAAAAAAAAAAAAAAAGAATTAAAGCTGCGGGACACAGGTGGGCAGGGGGCGGGGGTGACTCATAAGAGCCTAAGGAGCAGACCTCATCCTCAAGGGGCTTGACATTAGTTTGGGAGATGAGCCAGAAACTTGCATGAAAGTCGACCAACAACACAAGGTTAAAACCAGTCAAGTCCAGGTCAAGGTGGAATAGAACAGGGATATCCAGTGACCAGCTTTGGGATCTCGAAATATAGTCATTTTGTGTGTGTGTGTGTGTGTGTGTGTGTGTGTGTGTGTGTACATACACACACATATGAATATATACACACAGGTACCTATATGTAGTATATATAGGATATGTAGTCACTGTATAAATTTACTATAGTATATATACTCTACCATTAATTACTGTACGTCCCTTTTAAAGAACACAAATTCTTTTCAATTCTGGGGCTAGACCTACAAATGTTCAGTGGTCTTCAGGTCAAGGGCACGAAACACTGCATTATTAGTTAAGGGATTTATACGATCACTGTGCCAACCTGATCATAAATAAATGTAAATAATGAAATAGTCATAAATAAATAACGATCACGCTGAGACCCAGAATAAATTTATTTCAAAGTTTTAGGTTATTGCCATGAAAACGAAGTGATGAAGAAATTACCTTTACCCAGCTCACCTGTGATGATGCGCACACAGAGCCCCAGACACTTGTGGGGAAATGGAGACATTCCTGTCTAGGATGACAGTGAAATTGCTTTAAGGAAGCGTCTTGGGTCTGTGAGCTCCCTCAACGGCTTGTAGTTATACAAAGGTTTGCCTGGGTCTTGTATGAGTAAGAGAGGTTACGGTGGACATTTCTTTGTCTACATTCTTTTTTCTTTGTGGTAGCTGGACAGACAGAGGGTCTGACCCAGAGACCTGTGAGCAGAGAAGGGTAAGCCCTAGCAACATGGCGGCAGGCTGGCACCAAGGGGAGGAGGCGGGGCTTCAGGGGCCTGGGCCAGGAAAAGACCCGTGACCGCAGGAATAATAATGCCACCATTCAGCCTCAGTTCTTCTTAACCCAAGCCATTAGTGACAGACTTGGACCCAATTGTTTGTCATCCTTGGAGAACAAAGGAGAAGAAGCTGCCTCCACGCTTGAGGAAGGAGTAGAGGGGACTGAAGGGCAGCTCAGGGGATGCGGGAGGGAGAGGGTTGAGAGTTCAGGTAAGGGCAGGAGTCCCGAGGGAGGGTGGGAGGTAGCCACCTGGCAGTACCAGGAAATCCCGGGAAGGCACTGAGCATCCTCTAGTCGTGTATCCAATGATCTGTATGGGGACAGTGACATCTCTTACTGTCTGGTCTTTATTTGCATATTTATTACTATTAAAATTTGTGTGTGTTACCTCCTTCTTTTCTTCAGTAGATTCCAATCCTCTGAGGGGTACGCTGGCCACTCTAACTAGAGTTTGCTGGTGTGTCTAGGGGACTGATCGGAGAGAAGTTGGGAGAGGTTGGTTAGGTTCAGGCCAGATCATTGTATAATATCATCTGCCATATATTTCAAAGGACTTCAGTGTGAGCCCTGTAATGTGTTTTTAAAAGTGTGATGTTAACTTGACATTCAGGAGTGGTTAGTAAGCAGTCGAGATTGTACACTCGGCAGGTGGCTTTAGGAGGTACTTCAAATGTCATTGTGTAAGTCTGCACAGAGAGCTGGTTATTTAGCATATGAGAGAGTAGAAATAATTTTTCATTGGTGAAATAAGGTGTGTTCAGAACACATGGTTACTTAGGAAGGTTGTATACAGCACCAGCACACGGAGGTGTTAAGGATGCAGCGTGCTCAACCCCCACCCCCTAGAGCTTTCCGTGGGGAATTCTGCTCAGTCCCGTGACACTGCCCCACCCGTCCTGGAGGAATCTCACCTGCCAGAGCAGAAGGCTTGGTGCTTCGACTCTCACAGCATCTGCTGCAGAGTGAACTGGGCATGCGAGGTGCTTCTTGGGAGCCTGAACGACAGACAGTAGGACCTCACCAAGGTTATGAGACCAGGTGCCACAGCTGTTTTTATCCCTGCTGACCACCTCATCTGAGTGTTGCATTCATTGGGACACTCGCAGTTCAGAAGGAGGAAAGTCGATACTAGTCTTTCCTGTCAGTTTGTAACACGTGGGTAGCCTTGACATGTACACAGGGGTGTTTAGTATTTAAAACACTGGTCATGAGGGAGTCATTGAAGATTTTGAAGGAGAGAAATGATGTGGAGAAGGCGTTTGCCCTTCAGTGCTGAGGGCTGAGAGGCTGGGTCAGGAGGACAGTTAAATCCAGAGGGGAGCCAAGAAGTGGGTGGACCCAGAGCGGGGCCTTCTGCAAGGTCACAGTCTCCCCCATCTCCTTTGAGTCCCGGGGCTGGTCCAGGACTTCCCAAGTCAGAGTGAGTGGGAAGAGAAGCCTCAGAGCAACACATTCACATTCTGATGAGTCAGGAGGAATCTGTCCCAGACACATGGATTAAATTTCCTCTCAGATATATGTGGGGGTGGGGGCAGAATTCGGGGCTGGCTGATGAGAACAGCAGCCTGAGCTTCACCAAGAAGACATGCTTGCAGCAAAGACAGTGTGGCACAGAGGGGGCTCTTAGAGACCCTGACTGCCCCAGAGCAGCTCACAGATGCCTGTCCCTTGTGAGCCAGAACCAGGGTCGGTCGCCATGGCTTCTGAATAGAGCCAGCCTGGAGGACCATTTGCATTCTCTCCCCTGGCTCTCTGTCTCTGAGACTCATTTCCTAAGTTGGTCTTCTCACTTGGAGGTGACACTTTCTCAGATCAAAACTCATGAGCTGTGCAATGCATTGGCTGTTGCTCCCTAGGGTGGGTTTTGTAAAGTTTGCAGACGAAGGAGTAGAACAGACAGCTAAGCTAGGAAACAGCCTGGTCTGTCCCATCCCTTCGCTCTCCCTCTCCCCAAGCTAGGTGTGCTGGATGGCATGGAAAAGCCTTCAGAAATCTCCAGCACATGGTTTTTTTGCTAGTTTTCAGGCAAGCGTGACCATTTGGAGACCCAAATTCAGGCTAGCTCCCGTCTCTGGATGTCTACTAATGACTGGTGCCCAGTGATTTTATTTTCTCAAGATCTCTACTCTCCCTACTCATGGCGCTGTCATGAATGAAAGTTGATATTTGTGAGCAATAATAATTATTAAGATAGTTTACTGTTCCTGGATGCTTAGCATGCACGAGGCATGTGCCAAGCCCTTCACACAGAGTAACCCATTCAATCCTCGTAGCTGGTTTCACAGATGGGGAAACTTAGCGTTAGGTTAAATTATTTGCCCACAGTCATTGTAGTGGGTTGAATGGCGGACCCCAAAATACACACGCAAGTCTAAAGCCCTCTGAGGGAGTGCGGATCTGCCAATACCTTGAATTTGGACTTCTCCTCATAACTGAGAATAAATTTCTGTTGTATTATACCATCCAGTTTGTTACTACAATGCTAGGAAACCAATACAGTCGTATGGCGAAGGTACTATAAAAGTTAAAGCTGTCTTATAGAAAAGAGTAGAGATATATTACAACATATTATCAAATGGAAGAAACAGGATATGTATACACACACATATACACATATGCATATACGGGAGATATATACACACATGCACAGATATATACAGGGTGGGGAAAAGTAGGTTTATAGTTCATATGGAAAATAATACATTAATAAATAATAATACAAGAATAAACTCTGTTGTGGATACTAACAACTGTATATTTATCTACATCGGTCTATCTGGTAGTTATCTCTGGATAATGGAATCACTTAATTTTCTTCCTTGCGTTTCCCTTAATTTTCCAGTTATTAGCGAGCAGGTATCACTTTGACAACCAACTCTTTAAAAATGTACTAAAGAAGAGGTACCATGGACTCAGACACGCCTACTCACCTGACTGGCAAGGCAGCAGGTGACCTGGTAGGCTTCCTGTAAAGCCCCCACAGAGTAGGGTTTTCCTAAAAGCCCCATTTTCCCCATAGTTCTGGCTGCCAGAATCCCCAGATTGCACATCAGATCAACCCCACAGATTCCTGGTGAGGATCCCCAAGTCTGCTGATCCACTGCTTTCCGTTAGGAATTAGTCACATATCCATATAGTTATGCCTCACATGAACACATGTGTTCTGGAAAGGCTGTGACTAAACAAAGCTTTGATAAACTGAATTGAGCTGGAAATGCGTCAGGTTAGCTGATCATATGCAGTCCATTGGGATATGTCTGCGAAGTGGAGAATTATCTTTTTTCGGGCCCACCCCTGCTGCCACCCACGCTCTCTGTGCCTGAGTAGTGTTGGTGTGCGCTGGGCTTCCTAGAAGGGTGACAGGTCTCAGCAGCTCTCTCCTCAGGCAGCATCCCAGAGCGGAAGGCTCCTGATGCCCCTGCCCCACACCCGACACCTTCCCAGGTATAGGTCATCAAGGCTAGTGTGCAGGTGGCTCCACCCCACCTCCAGTGAATAGGGGCAGGGAGTGCTGGATCCCGACTCAGCAATTCCAGAACCCCCAAAATAAACTATTTGAATTTTTTTAAAAAAAGTTTTCCATGCAAATGTTTTTGTTTTAGAATCTAAATATAATAAATAGGCATTATAGATAAAACTGTAAATTAAAAAAAAATAGCCAAGCTAAAATAAGAAATCTCAAACTGGCTACAGATATTGTCCCTCTTTCAAGGGTTCTTTAAAGGAAATACAGGCATTGCTTTTAGGAACAATTTATATTAGACTCACTGGATGGTGTAGTTTTCTCCTGTGTCCAAACAGTCCTGTCCGTCTAGTTTCAGTTGGGAAGATCCCTTGCCTTGTCCTAAGACATTCGAAGAGTCTCCCAGAAGGCCAGGGAGCAGACTTGAATGCTGTCCAGACAGAAATAAAGGAATTGGGACCACTCAGCCAGGGATGAGGACACATCTCAGCCACCGTGACCCATGAGCAGTGGAGCACAGGACAGTATAGTCTCATCCAAAACTTGGGACTGGACGCCAGAACAGGCCTTGCCCCGGGAGGACCACCTGTGGGGACTCATCTACCGTTATTTCCCATGATCCCCAAATGCAAAGGGTGCAGCCTGTGAAGAGGCCACTGCCAGAGAGGACCCAGATCCTCACCTGGGGATGGCGCTGGAAAACGGGAGGGCCGTCCCTTCTCTGACCTACTGCCTGAGCTGCCATCAGGGCTTTTCCAAGACTGACAGTGAATAAAATACAAGGGCCTTGAGTGAATGTGGGATGGGCGGGCTTGAAGAAAATGAACAGCCCTCTCTATGTCAGAAATTCTTCCTGGGTAACCCAGCCTGAGAAATCGCTGCCTCAGCCACATCTGCTGGTAGGGAAGACGGAGGAAATAGCGACTATAAAATGAAATGAGCCTTGGAGGTGAACCATGTGAAATCCCGTGGATGGGGATGGGGCGAAATTGCCAGCTATTACTATAGAGTCTAGTGAAGATAGGGCACAGTGGGGGCGGGGAGATGGGATGAGCAGCAGCGCAGATTGGAAATGGGGATCTTCTCTTGGGAGACTCCTTTCCCCCCAGAAAGAAGATGCTATAGAAAACATGAGCAGTGAAGCTTCGCCTGGCGAAGAAGACGGTTCCCATTTGCATGTTAAGCAGTCAGAGGCCTCTCCCAGGCTGCCCCTGGGGGAGTGTTGTCAGAGGGTTGGAACAGTGGAGGGTCTCCTGCACACACCTCACTCTGGGGCAGAGCCTGCAGCCCCAAAGACAGCCCTGCATACCCCAGGCGCTCAGTAATATTTGTATTGAATTGCATTTAAAAAACAGTTTCTTGGGTGGCCCTGACTCTCAAAGTCTGGGCTCAGATGTCTATCTCCTTATGTATGTGCTGAGTTCTGTGACATCTGTGAAGTGAGGCTTTAAGGGAGGTAGGGCTCATCCAAAGAGCCTGAGTCCCATCAGTTCTGGTTCTATCTCCCGCCCCCTCCCCCATTAGATTAAACAGGCCTGAATTATCCCCAGGGCTGCAGAACAGCACACCAGTCTGAGACTTAGGAGCGTGGCAGAGTCCGGGTTGGCCTTGGTTTTAGCTGTGCTGACCTGCTGAAAAGCGTGGCCCACCCTCCCCCTGGCTCCCTTGGATGCTGTAACCCCTAGTAGGGACTCCTTGCCTCTTGAAGTGCCCGCATAAATGAGGGGGGTGCTCTGAAGCTTTGTCCAACTCACCTAAAGGACGCGTGAGGCTTTGTTCATCTTTGCGCACCTGTGCACACGTGTGCCCTGGCACCACCTACCTGATGCCCAGGCCTCTGTGTCCACATGTTCGGGTTCTGGTAGTTTCTGATGAATTTATTCAAAGGTTTGTTTCATGCGCTCAACATACAGTTACTGGATGACTGCTGTGTGCCCGGCATGACCCTAGGTTCTGGGGACCAAACAGCTAAAACTCCTGCTTCTTTGGAGCTTCCATTCGGGGCACGGGAGGGCAGACAAACAATAAGCGTAATTAGTAGGTAAATATTGTGTTAGAAGGTGGTATGTTCGGATGAACTTGGCAGGAAGCGAAGGAGGGTCTGGTGTAAGTGAGGAGGGGCTGGGATTGAATGGGGTGGTGGGGACGAGCTGATACAAGGGCAGGCTGGTGGCCCTCTTGGAAGCACAGCTGTGGGCTGGGAGGAAAGGCGGGGCCCCCGGGGAAGCTGCCCATTGGTGGTCGTACCAGCTGTCTTTCCTGAGAGGGAGACTGGAGGGAGTAACCTGGGGGAGGGCTGCTGTGGGGAACGAGATAGTTGATTTTGGCTGTTATTTATGAGGACTTTAAAAAACAAATATTATGTGGGGAGGAGAGTAAATAAAGGGGATGAAGGTGAGATGGGAAATAAAAGGGCACTCTGCCAGGGTGCCAGGGGGAGAGAAGGGTGGTGAGCAGGAGGTATGTGTATTGTGGGACCCTCTGGAGTATTCCCCATGGTCCCACAGGCTGGGGCCCAGGCTCGAGTTCCCCAGGGATGGCCTTGGTGGCTTTCCTTGTGGAAAGCTCTGGTCAGAGAACCCAGTGGTTATGGACCCTCCCCTCCTCTCCTTGGGTAGGGGGTTGAGCCAGGGTCTCTGTCTCCCCAACCCCTAGGGGATGCAAGGGTATGTCCCACATTTATCTCTAGAATGCAAGGCAGTTGGTTTACTGGATGTATCTCAAGTGCCTAGAAAGGGGCCTGGATCACAGAGGAAAGTCACTAGATAATTGTTGAGCAAGTGACTGACTTCAGGTGCTCACTGGGATTCCCCACTGCTGGGCATGACAAGCCCACAGGGGATGTGGGTACCCTTCCTCCCCACCTCCCCTGGAACCTGGTTTAAAGCAGCATTCTCCTCCCGGAAGTCAGGATGTCTCCTGGACCTTAGAGACAAAACGACATGGTACAGAGGGCTCTGAACTTGGAGGCCGTAGTCAGCCCAGGTTTACTGGCCCTGGACTTGGCCAAAGTCAGGCACCATCGGCAAATGCTTTCTTTCACATGTGGGGCTGCCCTGCTGGTTCTGCCTGCTTTGCAGGGCATTTGGAGGAACACAAGGATCGCCCGTGAGCACTTGGGGAACCAGATCTCTGTGAGGGCAAGGCATTCTTCTCCTTGCTCTTCCACTTGGGAAAATACAGGCAAGGAAGAGTGAAAAGAACATCATAACAAATACTGAGCTACTCCCCCCTCAGAATAACAAATGCTAATGTTGGTTAAACTGGCTTCATATTTCTCTGGAATAAGACCATGACATACCAAGTTCAAGTCCCTTGCCTATCACAACTTAATTCTATTCCTTTCTTCCAACCCTTTTCTACAAGGCAGCCGCTGCCCCGAATTTGGTGTATGTTGCTTTATCCCAGGTTGAAAATATTTTTATATAGTATTTGAGAATTACAATATATAAACAATGCATGATAATGTTTGTTTTAGAAGTTGGCAAAAATAGTAGTAAGTTTCTGCATCCAATGTTGACGTATGTATGTGGGGTTTTCCCACACTACCACCTGGCAATTCTCTGACACCAGCTGGTGCCCTACAATTTAACACAATTCTGACACAGGATACCTGGAGATATCATCAGATTCCACAGGTTAAGGGCTCCGTCCTGCAAGACTGCCCCCTAGTTCAGATGGCAATAGCAAGTCCAGGTTGTCACCTGGGCTTCTGACCAATTGGCTATAAATTGGAGATTCCCACAATTCACTCCTTGGGTTTGATTAATCTTCTAGAGCAGCCCACAAAATTCAGAGGAACATTGTACTGATTAGGTCACTGGCTTATTATAAATGTATATAACTCAGGAACGGTCAGATGGAAGAGATCCATGGAGCAAGGTGTGGGGAAAGGACTTGGAGCTTCTGAGTGTGCCTCTGTCCCAGAAAGTCCAGTGCTCACCAACCTGGAAGCTCTTGAACCCTCTCCCTGTGCCCTTTCAATGTGGCTTCATCACGTAGGCACGAGAGACTCCATCAGCGGCCCCCCAGGCCGGACATTCCCCAATTCAGGCTCTGCTGTGGGAACACTGAGGAGAAAGGGAACATCAGGGGCTGGTCCAGCCCCAGAGTTGCTGTCCTTGAAATTACATTCCAAATCCTGGGCTTGCCCTGGAGTTACTTCAGCTAACCTGGGGTCCTTGTGGGAAAACAGAGATGTGTAGGGTTGATGAATATTTGGGATTTATTTGGACTCTGTCAGGATTTATCCCAGCTCAGACCTGGATCTCAAGGAAAAGCAGTGTTGCCTCTCATTTGTCAACCCCTTCCTCATCACCCTCTTGGCCATTAGGAGGAGCGACCCTCAGGGATGGAGCATTCCTTGGTGCTCCTTCCTGTTCACGGAGGGCAGGCCAGGTGCCCAGGTCTCGCCAAAAGAAGCAGGGGCCTCTGTTTGGGGCCTTGGCTCTCAAGAGGCTCACCCTCTGGCTTGTTCTTCCCAGGACATTCCAGAGCCATGACATGTCTCTTAGGAAAGAAGAATTATTTTTGCCAGTGGCATAAATAAATCCGGGAACCAGTTCCAATAATCACAGTGCATGCCAGCTCTCGAGTGCTCACTGACAAACGCAGGAGGGAACGAGAAAACCTGCCCAGAAAGGCTGCTCGTGCTAGAGAAGCCGGCAGGAGAGTCAGGACACCAGGCCCGCGTTCTGGAGAAAGGGACAGCAGGGAACAGGCCAGATTTCTATTTAAAATGTTCAAGTTTTTCAAAGAGCAATTTAAAAAACAAATCTAGAAAGCTGACCATACTCTATAATTCTCTCCCTAGAGGTTCTTGCTACCATTAATCTATGTTTAATTTTTCATGCTTTCTTTAATATTTTTTGCTATATGTATGCATTTGTAAAAACAACTATATGTGACATTCTTTTGTGTTTTTAAACTTTCTTTAAATCATTTTTTTTTTTTACTGTACATATTATGTTGCAACTTTTTAAAAGAAAGTCGTGGCAAAAAAACCCCCACAACATAAATTCATGCTGCCAACTATTTCCGAGTGTACAGTACAACACTGTCAGTCACAGGCACCCCGTTTTCTAACAGGTCCCCGGAACCCCCTCGTCTTCATGGCTGAAACTCTGAACCAACCAGTAACTCCTCACCTTCCCCTCTCCTATCTCTTGACGACCACCAATCTATAGTCTATGAATGTGACTACTTCAGATGCGTCATAGAAATGGAATCATAGAGAATTTGTCTTTTTGTGACTGGCTTTTTTCACTTAGCATAATATCCTCGTGGTTCACCTATGTTGTAGCACGTGTCTGAGTTTTCCTTCCTTTTTAAGGCTGAATAATATTCCATTGTAGGGGTAGAACTGTTTTGTCCATCCATTCACCCATCACTGAATATTTAGATTGCCTCTACCTCTTGCTGTTATGAATATCAAAGACAAAGAGAAAAGTTTGAAAGGAGCCAGGGAACACAACACCTTCCATGTAGAAGAACAAGAAGGAGATCACATGTGGCTTCTCTTCAAAAACCATGCAAACAAGAAGAAAGTAGAATGAATTATTTAAAGTATTGAAGTTAATTAAATGAATGAATGAAAGGGTTGAAACCACCATCCTAAAATTCGGTATCCAGTAACATGATCCTTTAACAGTGAAGGGGAAATAAAGATTTTCTCAAACAAAAATTGAGAGACTTTGTCACTGCCTTGTAAGAAATAATAAAAGATCTTCATAGAGAAGGAAAATGATATGCATCATAAATTTGGATCTGCATAAAGAAAGGAAGAGTGTTAAAGAGGAATAAATAAAAGTTAAATAGCTATAAAACATTTTCTTCCTCAATCTGTTTGCTCGAAACAATAATAGTAACAGCGTATTTGTTGATTAGAGCTTATGGATAACTGAAGTGAATGGCAGTGATATTACAAGGGATGAGAGACAGAAATTGGAAATACTCTGTTATAAGGGAGTTGTACTTCCTGTGAAGCAGTGTGGCATTACTTGAAAGTGGACTTGGATGAGTGTAACTGAGTACAGCAAACTCTGGGACAGCCACTGAAAATAAGTTTTAGAAAGGATTGAAACTTACGTGTTAGTTAGGATACTTCAAGAGATGGAACCAGTAGGATGTGTGTGTATAAACAAGGAATGGGCTCATGTGAGACTGAGAAGTCCCAAGATCTACAACCTGGAGAGTCAGGAGAGCTAATGGTACAAGTTCTAGTTCAGGTATGGAGTCAGGAGAAGACCCATGTGCCAGCTGAAGGCCTGAATCGGTAGAGAGGCACATTTTCCCTTGCTCAGTCTTTTGCTGTATTCAGGCCTTCAACAGTTTGGATGAACTTCATCTGCAGATTTAACTGGTAATCTCATCCAGAAACACACTCACAGACACTTAGAATGATCTTTAACGAAATACCTGGGCACCCTGTGGCCCAGACCAGTTGACACATGAAACTTACCATCACAATTAATATGCTAAGAGATGAGAAAAACAGAATCATAAAATGCTCAATCAATAGAACAGAGGCCAGAAAAAGAGTAAGGGGGATGAAAAAAGAAACAAAGAACAAGTGCAATAACTAGAAAACGGCAACAAATATAGATATTGATATGACTATATGAGTAATCACTTTTAATGTCAATTATTTAAATATACAAATTTAAAGACAGAGACTGTCAGGGTAGGTTAAAAAAAAATCATGTGTTTTCTGCAAGAAACTCATTTTAAATATAAAGACACAGATAGATTAAAACTAAATGGATGCAGAAAGATGTACTATGGCAACAGCAATTAAAAGAAAGCTGGAGTAGCTCTATTAATTTTATTTATTTATTATTATCCTTTGCCAATTAATTTCAGGCAAAGCAGACTTCAGAGCAAGGAATGTTACCAGAGATAAGGAGAGGGGTCAGATAGATAATGAGGAAGGGGTCAATTTTCTAAGAAGACATAGCCACCCTTAATGGGTATGCACCTACAATAGAACTTCAAAATACATGAGACAAAAACTAATAGAAATGCAAAAAGAAATAGACAAATCCAGTATTATAGTTGGAGACTTCAATACCCCTCTATCAGAAATAGACACTCCAGCGGGCAGAAAATTGATAGGATATAACTAAACTTCAAATCAACTTGATCTAAATGACATATATAGGATACTTCAGCCAACAACAGAAGAATATACATTTTGTGCAAGCTCACATTGAGCATTTACCAAGATAGCACACATTCTAGATCATACAACACACCTTAGCAAATTTAAAAGAATGGAAATCATATGAAGTTTGCTCTCAGATAATGATAGAATTAAACTAGAAATTAATAACAAAATTATAGAGTGAAATCTCCAAATACTTGGAGATTAATCAGCATACTTCTAAATAACACAAGAGTTAGGAGAAATTTAAAGATATTTTGAACTAAATGAAAATAAAAACACAGCCTATCAAAATTTGTGCAAGGCAATGAAAGCAGCGCTTAGAAGGAAACTGAGAATTGAATGCATGTAGTATAAAATAAAAAAGATCTAAATTATCTAAGCTTCCACCTTAGGACACTATAAAAAAAAGCAAATTAAATCCAAAATAATCAGAACAAAACAGCCCAGAGCAGAAATCAATAAACTTTAAAATAGGAGATCAATAAATAAAATCAATGAAATCAAAGGTGGTTTCTTTGAGAAGATCAATAAAATTCACCTGTAGCTGGTTAAGTGAGAAAAAAGAGAGGAAACACAAATTACTAAAACCAGAAATAAAAGAGGGGCCGTTACTACTGATCTCAGGCATTTTAAAAGGATAATAAAGGAATATTATGAACAAGTTCATTCCTACAAATGTGATAACTTAGATGAAATGGGCTAATTCTTTGAAACTCATAAGCTACTAAAATACACACAAAACTAATACAAGGAGAAATATATAAGCTAAACAGGTCTATATGTATTCAAGAAATTGAATCAATAATTAATAATCTTCTAAAACAGAAAGCACCAGGCCCAGTTGGGTTCACTATGGATTTTACCAAACATTAAAGGAAGAAATGAAAGCAATTGTTCACAATCTTTTGCAGAACACAGAAGCAGAGGAAATACTTCCTAACGAACTCTACGCGGCCAGGACTACCTTCCTAAAAAAACCAGTAACTCATTTTGAGAATATAGGCTGTTCATGAAGGTATTTCTGTCTCTGTGCTCTGCCTGATCAGAGAAGAGCCTTCCAGTGGAAACCACTGGACCACAACCCTTTAACTATGTGCAGGAGAAAGCCAAAGAACCTATGAAGATCCAGCGCCTTTTCATTACGTAAACCTTCACCCTATAGCATTACTTGTTGTATTTATTTAACAGAACCTTCCTTTCATAGATAATTCAAAAGCAAACTAAACCAGACGTCTGGGGATTCTGAGTGGGCGGGGTTCAAATGAATGAAGTTTCCCGTTTGGTGGTAGTGGAGTAGGTTTGTGGTTCTGGGTATCACAGAGGATATTAGAAGAACAGATACAAGCTCCACTAATGTGGCTTGGGACCAGCCGCTGGGCGTCAATGTGCAGTTTTATTAGCGACAAACTGAGACGGATTCCAGGGATCCCAAGACCGCACCTCTCACCTCATTGTGCAATGCCAAGAAGGCATATCACTGACCAGTCTTTGCGCCGCTGGATGGAAGCTGTTCAGCCCATACGCTGGGCTCCCATGATCAATGTCTGTGTTTGGTGCCAAAACTTTGTATCCATAAGGTTCTAGACCCCTTAAATAATATCGCCTAATAAACTAAAAATAAAGGCCTTGTCTCCTTAAGAGCCAGCTCCCAAGACATGGACCCTCTAGACACCTGCCTGGTTCCTGGTGCCAGGGGCCATGGGTCTAGGAGCCCAGTGCATGGGGCAGCTGGG
This sequence comes from Macrotus californicus, assembly GCA_007922815.1. Classification (NCBI taxonomy): domain Eukaryota; kingdom Metazoa; phylum Chordata; class Mammalia; order Chiroptera; family Phyllostomidae; genus Macrotus; species Macrotus californicus. Next base: position 58,294 of record VMDR010001055.1, read on the forward strand.
GCTTCACAGACCAGTGGGGTCCTCAGCTCTGTGTATCTGGAGCCCTAATTCCTTCAGAAAATTTTGAGAGGTGGCCGCTTTCAAGGGGTCGCAGTCTGATCAGTCCCCATTTTGACTTGGAGTCTAGTGCTGGCTTAGCTTCTCCAGCCGTCGAGACGTGCAGGTGTCTCTCACTGGACAAAATTGTGGTCGAGCTGCAAGGCCTCCTCTGGCCAGAAAGTCCAGATTCTCCCAGCTTAGACTTCAGGAAAAAATGTGCACATGTGTAGGTGAGGGCTTTGCATCAGGTCTCTGCCACATTCCTCCAACAGTCAGCTCCTGGACCCGGCCTCTTCTAGCACCTACCTGGTTCCCCATCTCCAGCACCCTTGAACTTGGAGGCTTGGGTGTGTGCAATAGATGCTGTGAGCTGATAATGCCTGATCACTTTCTCCTGGACTTTGGAACCATATCCACCTGCCAATAGGACAGCTCCTGTGGAAGTCCACAGGTGCTCACATCCAACCTGTTCTTCCTCCTGGGATTCGAGGTCCCCTCTGGCTGAGAAAGGGGGCCCCCTGTCCGCCTTGTTGCTAAGCGGTAAATGACTTCTTCCTTCACTCCTCCTCAGTTACATGCCTGTGTCTGGTATACCCTTCTCTTCCCGTTCCTCTTCTACAACCACTGTAGTTCTTACTTGGAGGGTGGGTTCCTTTGTTTGGTGTTTTCAAAGAGCCTTGTTCTTTTCATTAGAAACTTACCTCTCTTTGTAATTGCACCACCATTCTTGTGGTTCATGGATTTCCTGATGCCCCCTTGGGTCATAAGCTCCACGAAAGCAGGGCCCTTTCTCTTTTTGCTCCCCGTTTTATGTCCAGTATCTCTTCAGAGCCTGGCCCAGACTAGACCCTCCATAAACATTTGTAGAATGAATGGATCACAGAAACAACTTCCTAACGGGTATCTGGCTTTTGCCATTCTTCAGTCCCTGTCCCCCACTGCACCAAATGCACACATCTGACCAGGATGTCACTTCCCTGCTGGAAAGTTTCCAACAGCTTCTCATCAGATAAAATCCAACGCTTGACCGGGCGGATGATCTGGCTCTGCTGTCTCTCGGCAGTCTCTGCCACTGCCCTGTGACTGGGAGGCGTTCTCACCCTTGTTTGCATCCTTCCTCCAGCCTTCCCTTGCTGTCCTCTCTGCCTGGAATACTTGCTCTTCAATCGCCTCTTGTTTGACCAGCTGGGATGCTTCCCTCCTCGCCCCGCTTCTGATTAGTGATCTGCACACCAATGCATTTCATCTGTCTCCTGGCCTGGGGTAGACTCAGTCAATCTTTGTTGAATGAATGAATAAATGAACAAAAAGCCCAAGGGCAATGTGGATATTGGCCAATAGTTCTAGGCTCTAAAAATGAGATGGGAGGGAGAGTTCACCCAAGGTTCACGCAGTAAACATGCGCTGAGGACGTGCTGTGTGCCAGGTGCCGGGATCACAGATGGTGTGGCGGAGATGGACATGGAGAGCGACTGTTGTGACAAAAGGTGTGGTGAGTGTCTGACCGGTGTTTGCTCAGCTCCCAGAGACTGATGGGGGAGGGCAGGGGCTTGGGCGCTCTCCACCTTTCCTGCACTTTCAACCCACAGAAGTCTCCCTTACTGTCTGGGATGGAAAATCTTGAGATGCAAGGAAAAGTCATCCAATTAGTCTCCTACTTTGGGGAAAGACTGCTCTTTGTTTAAAGGCATTTATATGATATTCCATAGCAGCTTTTGGCCACAGTCTAGAATTCATCAAGCAAGCCTTGATGTGAAGAAGTTTTTTTTCTTACAGGTAATCTTAATCTCTCTTGCTGCAGTTTGCGCTTGTTTCTTCTTATTTGCATCCTGCTCACTACCCACCCAATCACTAGTGTGTGCCATTCTCTGCCTGGTGAGCCTTCCCCTCTGTCATTGGCTCTGCCTAGATATTGTGGTCCTCAGACACTGGCTCTCTCACAGTGTGGTCCTAGGAGCTCTTGGGTCTAACTCTTCCTGGGGAGGTGGGGGGTGGGTGGTAAAAGAAATAACTAGATTTCTGTCAACACGAATCAAACTCAAAAACATAATGCGGAATGAGGAAATAAAGTGAGAAAATGGAGTATACAGTATATCATTTATGTAAATCATATGATACACAGATCAATGCTATATATCTTCTGGATGTACACACACACACAAGTGTGAGAGGAGGGCCAGGGGGATGCAGTGATAATGTAAGACCGTGGTGATGGGAGAGTGGGAACAGGAACAAAGAAGACGTGAATGTCTGCGTGGGTCAGACAACCTCGTCTGGGCAGATGTTGGCATTGTGTCATCAATGGAGAAAATAGTAACCAGAATCTGCTCAAGTTCAGCCCCCAAAAAGGAAAACCACAGAAGTCGAGGTGCATTATAGGTAGACGAGGCTCTCCTGTGAGCAAAACAGAGTCAGGGTGAAGGAGAGAAAAGCCACCCAGTCGAGGTGCCCTGGAGAGGTGAGGGCCGTGCATGCGTGCTCTAGGACTTCCGGTGTTTGGCACATCTGTCTGTGGGGGAGAAGAGAAAAGAAGACAAGACACTCTGAGCAGTGGGGCAGGGAAGAGAGTATGGAGTTTTTTCTGGGATTAGAAAAGATATACAGACATGTCCCCGTGATAGAACAAACAAGCCTTCAAGGGATCTTTAGCTCCAAACATCAGACATGTTTACACAAATGGAGGCCCATTTAACGTCATGACTTTGTAAGTGAGGCTTAGATGGGGTACTTTTAAGGCAATGTCAAAAAGATTCATGACCCTCAGAGGCTGGTGATACAAGCACCTAATCATCAACTCTCACCACTAACTCTTCCATGCCGGGCTCTCTCACTTCCAGGCCTCTTCATGTTTCTTTGGACTTTATCTAAATTGCGTTATATTTAAAAAATAACTTTTATGCTAATGTTATGGTTATGTTTTGCTGTCATTTCTTTTTTAAAAGATTTTATTTATTTACTTATTTATGAAAAGCTTTATTTATTTTAGAGAGAGGAAGGGAGGGAGAAAGAGAGGGAGAGAAACATCAGTGTGTGGTTGCCTCTTGTGCCCCCCCTACTGGGGACCTGGCCTGAAACCCAGGCATATGCCCTGGCTAGGAATCGAACCGGTGACTCTTTGGTTCATAGACCAGCTCAATCCACTGAGCCACAGCAGCCAGGCCTGTTCTGCTGTCTTATCTGGTCTGTCTTTGCATAGGATGAACGCCTTCCATAGGAAAGCACAGTTCAATTAACTGTGCCCATCGGACGTAGGTTATTCCGACCACAAAGCCCTAAACGGGTGGTGCTGGCTTGTCTGGAGCTAGAGACCTGAGATTAGGAGAAAAAAGCCGCCTCTGGCCTGCAGCTGTGCACTGCACTTTTATTTTTATTTTCAAAAAGATTATATTTATTCATTTTAGAGAGAGAGGAAGGGACGGAGAAAGAGAGGGAGAGAAACATTGATCAGTTGCCTCTTGTACATGCCCCAGCCAGGGACCGAGCCCACAACTCAGGCACATGCCCTGCTGGGGAATTGAACCGGCAACTTTTCATTTTGTAGGATGACGTCTAACCAGCTGAGCCACACTGGTCATGGCTGTGCGCCCCACTTTTAGCTGGTGGTAAATGTTGCTCTAAGCTTCCCCTCAACAGCCACCTAACTTCCACCCCAATTAATGTCACACTTTGTAATGAGGTGCAAAGACAGGTCTCTGCCTCATTTTCCCCTGAGGTACCAGTCAGTAAGTGTCCAGCACCCCCATGTTCCAAAGGTGAGAACCAGCCCACCTGATGGGGCTTCCAGGGGAGATTTCTAGACACTGTCCTGGCACCTATACAGGAGGATGGGGAGAGGAGAGGAGTTTGAGGGAAAACTCTTACATTGTGTCTGTGCAGTGGGCAAGATGTGGGGACACGTCCCCTTACCTCTGGCTTAGAGGTAGGGGCTTTAAGCAGACACACTGGGGCACCGACAAGAAACACGGGCCCGACCCTGGCCTGAGATTCTGCAGGATGGGAAACGGGCTGAGCTGGCTGGGGGAGGTGCCACAAGGCTGCAGGGCTGGGTTGTCAGTCCTGGCAAAGGAGGTACCAGAAGACATGTGGTCTCACCAGAGAAGCAGACCCAGGGTCTCTTGCATGTCTTTGCCCTTGACACCCCAAAAGACAGTGCCTCCACCTCCGAAAACCAGGGGCTGAGAGGCTGTTGTCGTCCCTGGTGTAGCACCCCCCTCATCGAGGGAACTAAAGGAGAGCAGCCCCTTGGAATCGCTGGAGGAGGCTCCACAGGACTCAGGAAGACACTCCTGAGAGAAAGGGTAGTTTTCTGTATCCACCGAGGCCAGAGGGCCCCAAGGACAGACAGACAGAATCCCTCTGTTCTATGATAGCTCTGCCCACCCAGCTCTGGTCCTGGAGAGGCCAAAGCTAGGGAGGTGGGGGCAGACATGCTGGTAGAGAAAGAAGAGGCTTAACAGGCATTAGTAGGTTGAATTGTGTTCTCCACAAGTTCATATGCTGAAGTCCTACCCCCTAATATCTCAGAATATGGAGAGGATAGGGTCTTTAAAAGGGTGATTAAAGTTAAAATCAAGTGAAAAGGTTGGGTCCCACCCCAGTGTGACAGGTATCCATATAAGAAGACATTAGGACACAGGGAACAGTGAGACCAAGGGTCCTAACGACTGATTAAACTTAGCTTTAAATCCCAGCCCTAGAAATTATCTCTCTCCCTTTCTCTCCATCCCTCTCTCTCTCTCTTTCGTCCTCAGAGACCTAGCCTTTCCGCTGGATAATCAGCAACCTCTGAGGCAGCAGGAGACAGTAGCCCAGACCTGACTAACGGTCACAGGGTTGGACCTCTGGCAGGCTGAAGGTAACATCTTGACTTCACTGTCAGCTCCTGAGCCCTAAGGTGGACTGACCACCTGAGACCTTCCCATAAGACCAGACAGAGGGACATGGGAACAGACCCCAGAGCTGTCCTCTAGACCCGAAGGGATGATTCATCAGCCTGACCTCACCTCCGACCCATTGGCTCCCTGCGTGGCCTTAAATTCTAACTCGCGGTGTCTCATGACTTTGCCCTATAGACTTGGTAACCTACATACCATCCGGGAGTCCGGGCTTTTGAGCATTAGCTTCCTGTTCTCCTGGGTGGCCCCCTTCATGGTAAAATAGCCAACCTTTCTCCGCTGCAGTTCTCGGTGGGGTTGCAGGAAGGGTCCAGACAGACACTGAAGGCAGCTCCGATCATAGCCGAAGGGTCCGGCTCTTTTCACATCCTTCTGGCCTCACCTGTGACCATGCCAGTCCCACCAGCATCATCCTGAGGCCTTCCCATGTTTACAGAGGAGTTCATGGCACTTAGGTTAGATTTTGGCTGCGCCGATTATTCTCTGGAGAAAATAGAAGTACTGTTTCAAGACCATGAAGGCACTAACGCACGCCTTGCCCTTGGCAAGACCCAGACTTCCGGCACACTGCTCGCCACCCAAGGGCACGTGCGTTGGTTATGTCTATTCCACTATCAAAGACTGTCTTCGAATCCTGTGCAAATGACACCTCTCTTCCTCATGCTGCAGGGCAGTCTTAGCTGCCTCTCCTTCAAAGCGCTTCCCCAAATTCAAGTGTGTCTTAGATTTTCTCTAATGAGGATTCAGTCCGCTGCTCCTGCTCTGTGGCAGAAGTGACTCTACCAGTCAGAGAGGTGGGCTGAGTCCCCAAGAATGTGAGAACTGACCCAAAAGGAGAGGGACCGTTAGGCCTTTTTCTCCAGAGTGGTCATCATGGTGTTGAGGAATCCACCTCCCCAGCGGGGACAGGACGCAGACTGAGGCTCCGGGAATCATTCATTCTGAAATGAAACTACCTGCCCCTAGAAGCATTAGCCTCATTTCCTAAATCCACTGAGCAGACCGAATCAGGTCCTATCTAAAAACTGAGCTCCTCAGACCAGCTCTGCCCCACCAGCAGGGTTCCCCCCTCCCCCTCCCGCACCCACTTCGGGCCCTTGTCACGGACAGCAGTTGATGTTCTGTGGGTATTAAGAGATCCTGGGGCTGCTGCCTTAATGTTGCTCCAATATGGGAATGTGCCAGCCTCTTCTCAGTCCTCAGTGAGGAAGCTAAGTGCTTACCATGCTCAGCAAGTGTAATAAAACCCGTCAGGGTGGCAGCTAAGTGCTGAGGGTAAGTGGGAGGCCCTGGGGCTGCGGGGCTGGGTGTGTGTCGGGGGTAGCCTGACCCTGATGCGTCCTGTGCTGGCTGTTGGCCATGCCTCTTTGGGACTGGAGACTGTTGACATGGCTCTGTGCGTCACACGGCCCTTGGCGGGGGTCCAGGGATCCTGGCCCCGGCAAGCTCACAGTGCCGAGAGTGAAGTGGCCATGCATGAGAGCTGCTCCATGCAGCAATAACTCACCGGGACCAAAGCCAAGGTCAGGGCTGGTTGAAACCCACAGTTGGAGGCTTCTATTTGGCCCCTTCAAAAGCAAAACCAACCAAATAAAGCAAACCCCTGCTGTTACCCTGAGGATTCTGCACCAAATAGCTGGTAGATTCTAGAAACTCCTATACTCTCAGGCTGAGGCATTACTCAATGGTGGTTCATCCTGTGCAGCAACACTGAATGCAGACCTGTGAGTCCTTTGGGGGGGGCGCTTGGAGCCTCAGGTGATGTCCCAAACATCCTGGGGTTGCTTTTCTACCTGCTCCTGCAGTGGAGACACTCACACTTCCATGGACAGTGAACACGCCTCTGGGGAGTGGCTCTCAGCCTTAGGAAGTGTGAGGCGAGCCAGGGGGAGCTTGTTGAAAGTTAAGATTGGACATACTCGTGACAATGGGGATGACCCAGAACCCCAAGAACACCAAGTGCTAGGGGTATGCAGAGAAACAGGAATTCTCATTCACTGCTGGTGGAAATGCAAAATGGTGCAGCCACCTTGGAAGATGTTTCTGGCAGTTTTTCCCCAAACTAAATATACCCTTACCACGTGATCTAGGTATTGCATTCCTTTGTGTTTACCCAAAGGAGTAGAAAATGTGTCCACGCAAAACCTGCACACAAATGTTTATAGCAGCTTTATTCACAGTTGCCAAAACTTAGAGGCAACTGAGATGTCCTTCACTAGGTGAATGGATAAATAAACTGTGGTACATCAGACAATGTAGTATTAGTGAGTGCTAAAAAGAAATGAGCTATCAAACCACGAAAAGAGATGGAGGAACCTTAAATGCCTGTTACTCAGTAAAAGAAGCCAATCCGAAAAGGCTGCATCCTGTATGATTCTGATTATATGATGTTCTGGAAAAGACAAAACTGTGGAGAGAGTAAAAAGGTCAGTGGCCGCTAGGAGTTGGGGGGAGGGAAGATGAGCAGGCAGAGCACAGGGGGTGTCCAGGACAGTGAAATACTCTGTGTGATACTCTGCTGGTGGTGACATGCCATTAGACATTTGTCCAGACCTGTAGAACGCACCACACCAAGATGAACCCGGGTGGCAGCTAGGGACGTCTCAGTGAGGTCCATGGATTGTAACTGATGGGCCCCTCGGGTGGGGGTGCTGGTGGTGGGGGCGGCCGTGCACAGACGGGGTGTATGGGAGCTCTTTACTTTCTGCTCAATTGCGCTGTGAGCCTAAAACTGCTCTATAAAAATAAAGTCTATTTTAAAATGTCTATTAAAAAAAGAAAAAGTCTATTGAAATACAGTGGAATACTGGGTTCCACTCCCCTCACTTGGAAGAGGTTCTGAGTCAGCAAGGCTGGAGCTGGGCCTTGGAATCCACATTTTGAAAACTCTTCCACCGCCCGGAAGGTGACAGAGGCAGAAAGAGCAGCAATGCAAGACATTGTTGGCTTCTCACACCTCTAGCCATGGTCCTGCCTTTGGGCTTGGTTAAGTCATATGATGAGCAGGGGGGAGAATGGTCAAAGGTTTGGTGTAGCCCTGGCCTAGTAGCTCAATTGGTTAGAGTTTCATCCTGATACGCCAAGGTTGCGGGTTCGATCCCAGTCAGGACACATACAAGAATCAACCAATGAACCCTGGCTGGCGTGGCTCAGTGAATTGAGCACTGGCCTGTGAACCAAAGGGTCACTGGTTCAATTCCCAGTCTAGGGCACATGCCTTGACTGTGGGCCAGATCCCCAGTAGAGGGTGCACGAGAGGCAACCACACATTGATGTTTCTCTCCCTCTTTAAAAAACAAACTAGCCAATGAATACATAAATAAGTAGAGCACAAATCTATACTTCTCTCTCTCTTTCCTTCCCTCTTTCTAAAAAGTTAAAAAAAAATTAAAAAGGTTGGTGTGGGCAGGACACTGGATTATTGCAATGAACTTCTTCCGGGCTACTGCCCCACCCTGGGCCTCTCTCCTCTGCACTTGTTTATACAATTGACCACATAATCTTCCTCAAACAACATTCTCGTTACATCAGCTTCTTCCGCCAGGACCTTCCTGTCTCCCTGCTGCCTGTAAGGTCAAACGCAAGTGCTGATCTCTATGGTCTGCAGATCTGTGGGGGCCCCTGACCCCTTCCACACCTCCCACACCCCATAATTGCTCACTTCAGCCAGGTTAACCCTCCTGCTGTTTCCAAGACATTGCCCCCCTTGTCTGCACATACCCCTCCTTCCAGTCTGTGTGCTCCCCCACACCCTTCCCGACACTCCATTCCATGCCTCTTGAGTCTCTCTGTACTGATCGTGGGCTTCCAACTTACTCCTTTGGGGAACTTCTCTGCCTGATCCCCTAACTCCAGAGCACATTGCAGTGTCATTACTGAGAGACCATCCATCTAAATTGGCCTCAGTGTGTCCTTCCATCTGTCCTCACCCTGCCTCACAATGAAGAGACCAGTGCTTAGGCCAAGAAGACATGGGGGAAGGACCAGCAGTACTGGATCAGCAGGCCTGGGCTCAGGGACAAACTGCCATTCAGGAGCTATAACCAGGAAGAAGTATTCAATTTCTCTGAACTTTTGTTTCTTTACCATAAAATGAGAACAATGATGCCCATTTCTCAGGACTGTTGGGAGGAGGAAAGAACAGTGGTCATGGGTATGAATGTTTTTTTTTTTAAAGATAAAGCACTCCCCAAATGTCAGTAGCCATTGGGCTCAGCGGCCTGAAGCTGGCTTCAGCACTGCTCCAAGGCTTTGTGTTGGTGGCCAAGCCAAGTGCAGAGCAGACACAGGGTCAGCACAGGGCTATCCTGAGGCTGATCCTGGAGTAGGACCTAGAGAAACGCCATTCAGAGCATCCGAGTAGAGAGTAAGGAGGAAGAGCATTGTGTTGGGGATATACAGAAAATGGGTCTGCAGAGATGACTGGGCAGCAAAACTCACTAAGGGCCAAGTGCTGGGCAAGAAAACAGACAAGCTACAGAAGAACAGCTGATGACAAAGAAAACACCACTTTCTCCGGCTTAGGGAAGGGCCTCTGAAACACTGTTCATCCAAGGCCCACCTTCTGCACAAAAACATCATTGGGACAGCCCAAGAACACATCTCAGAGGTCAGTAGTCCTGGGAACTCAGGAGACTAACAGCTTCTCTGTTAGAGGGTGATGATGAGTATTTAATCAGAAAAGCCATGGAAAATACTTAGAATGAGGGTAAGCACATAGTAGGTGATCAATAAGTCATAGTTCTAGGAAGTCCTGGCTACAGTAATCAGATAAGAAAAAAAATCCAAATTGGGAAAGAAGAAGTAAAACTCATTATTTGCAGATGACATGATACTATATACAGAAAACCCTAAAGATTCCACCAAAAAACTATTAGAACTGACAAATGAGTTCTGTAAAGTGTCAGGATACAAAATTAATATTCAGAAATTGATTGCACTTTATACATTAATAATGAACTGTCAAAAAGAGAAATTTAAGGAAAAATTCCATTTTCAATTTAAATAAATAAATTAACTAGGAATAAATTTAACCAAGGAGGTAAAAGACCTATATTTAAAACATTATAAGACACTTAAAGACCCAAAGCCATAAAACTCCTAGAAGAAAACATAGGCAGTGAACCCTTTGACATTGCTCTTAGTCATATTATTTTTGGGTATGTCTCCTCAGGCAAGAGAAACAAAAGGCAGAATAAACAAATGGGACTACATGAAACAAAGTTTTTCCACAGTGAAAGAAGCGATCAACAAAATGGAAAGACAACCTATCAAATGGGAGAAGACATTGCCAATGATACATCTGATAAGGCATTAATATCAAAAGATACATAAGGAACTCATACAACCTAACACCAAAAAAACCAAGGAAACAAACAATCCAATTAAAAAATGGGCAGAGGAGCTGAACACTTCTGCTAAGAGGACATGCAGATGACCAATAGACATATGAAAAGATATTCAGTGTCATTAATCATCAGAGAAATGCAAATTAAAACCATAATGAGAGATCCTCATACCTGTCAGAATGTTAAAAATAGAACTGTCTTACGACCCAGCAATTGCACTTCTGTGTATTTATCCGAAGAAGTCCAAAACACTAATTAAAAAATATATACGCACCCTTGTGTTCATTGCAATACTATTTATAATAGCCAAGATATGGAATCAACCTAGGTGTCTATCAATAAACAGTTGGATAAAGAAAAAGGGGTGCATATGTACAATGGAATATGACTTGACCACAAAAAAGAATGTAATATTACCATTTGTGACAATGTAAATGAACCTAAGAGGCCACTGTGCTAAGTGAAATAAGTCAGACACAGAAAGGCAACTACTATATGATTTCACTTATATGTGGAATCTAAAGAACAAAATAAATCAACAAACAGAACAGCAACAAACTCATGGGTACAGAGAACAAACTGATGGTTGCCAGATAGGAGGGAAGTTGGGGGGCTGGGTGAAAAAGTGGAGGAATTAAGAAGTACAATTGGCAGTTAAAACAGTCACGGGGATGTAAAGGACAGCATAGGGTAATATTGTACTAACTCCGTGTGGTGTCAGGTGGGCACTAGACTCATGAGGGGATACTTCGTAAGTTATATAATTGCCTAATCATGGGTTGTACACCTGAAACTAATATAATATTAAATGTCACCTCAATAAAAAATAAATAAAAAGAAAATATAAGTCTTAGTTCTAATAGTCATTGTTATTCCTTTGGAGGCTGCTAAGGCACCAAGTGGAGGTGGAAAGATGCGAGTCTTTCTCAGTAAAAAATTGCAGGTGAGGAAAAGGGGCGACCACCTGCTGCTTTCCAGCCCAAGAGAAGCTTCCTCTGGCTGAAGCTGGGGAACACGTGCCTCGCATGCTTGCTTGGGTGGGGGAATCAGCCTCTGTAGCCTCCAAGAGGCAGATGGGGGCTGGAGAGTGTTTTTCTTTCTTTTCTAGATCAGCCTCTGGAGTCCAGATGGCCAGTTTCCCTTCGTTTTCAAAGGCTACTCTTCCCGGCTCAGCATCCTGAAAATGGATGCAGCCATCAAGCGTTTCATGTTAAATAACTGGCAGTGACTGAGTCAGGCACAGAGCACAGTGTCTGTGGGTGGAGCCCCCAGGGGGAAGGTGGATGGGACAGGGAAGCGTGGGGCTGGGAGCCTGCCTGCATGTGCCACTCTGCGGTCATGTTCTCAGTGGAACACAGCAGGGCCATGCCGGGCACGCTCTGCAAACACTGGCTGTCCCACTGGATGACAGCAATGCTCAGGGAGACAGTGTTTGATCCTTGACATGGCTCCCCTGTAACGGAAAGAGAAAATTCATTTTAGTGAGTAAAAATTTGGAAGTGATATATGCCGAAGTTGGCAGTTAAAGACCATTAGGATCACACTGGGAGAGGAAGAGAGAGAAAGAGAGGCAGGGAGATAGGCAGGCTGGACCAGCTTGTCAACCATGAGACTTTCGGCAAGTCCTATGCCCACTTTTACTGCTCTGCTTCCCATGCACTGTATATGGTGCCAGGTGGGCACTAGATTTTGGGGGCATCACTGTCTGTTATATAAATATCTAACCACAAAATTGATATCCAATGTCAATACTTGCTCAAGTTGCATTTATTCTCCACCCCCACCTCCCACCACCATATCTGAGGATATGTTTACTGACCAGAGAGAGAGAGAGAGAGGGAAACATTGATGTGAGAAACATTGATCGGTTGCCTCCGGTACGTGCTCTGACTGCGGACTGAATGAGCAACTTAGGTATGTGCCCTGACGGGGAATCAAACCTGCAACATTTTGGTGTACGGGATGATGCACCAACCTACTGAGTCATCCAGCCAGGAACATGTTTACTCTTTCTAAAGACTAATGTGCTGAAGTTGAGCACATTAACTTAGTAAACAGTTCATCACACTGCTGTTCAGCTGCTGGATGAACACACTTGCGGAGATTCCTCTGGAGAGTTAGTCAAGGAATGGCCTTATTAGAGTCCTGCTTCTCAGGAGATGCTGCTGCTGGGTGTTTTTTCCTAGCCTGGAATGACATTTAACCTCACAAATTGTCTGGAAACAAGTGTGAGGGTGTGAAGACCCCGGGGGGCAGCCGCGCTGGTGCCTCTGGCAGCACTGGGGCTGAGGGGGGCCGGCTGAGATGTTTCCACTCCCCGCCCTGTACTGGGTTTGGAACAACACAACAGAGTGTGTGGGCCTTTCTCTGGAAAGTTGTCACTGAGGTAGCAATCTGTGTGTTCTCCTCTTATAATATATAGTTTGATGTCTTGTTAGAATAGAGAGATTTCAAAATTAGAATCAACATTTGAGAGGCGATCAAATCTCTTCCATATGCTGCTTAGCTTGGGTGGCACCGAAAGAGGCAGAGCTGGGTCCCAGAATATTCTGTTTACCATCCCTCCCCCACACAATCCAGAGCTGTTCTCAGACAGGCTGCCTCCACGTGGCCTGATTTCTGGTTTGGCTGCTCTGGCCCATTCCCACCTCCTACAGCCTCACCCAGGCCTCTCCATGTTTGCTCAGCGGCCACCTGTCTTCCTGACTTACCTGCTGGGCCAGCCTCCTCTTCCTCACTCCTGGGCTCTTCCCCTCTAAGTAGATCCCAAGCAGGAAGGACGATGTGGGCCTGGGGGCCTTCCGACTGAGCAGCAACTTTGCTTGCCCCACACGTAAAAACAGATGATACCTATCCCCCTTTCAAGGCTTCCCTGGAGCCCTTAAACCAGAAGAGCAAAGACAGTCCCAGAACACCAGTCTATGGACCCCTCTTGCCAGGAGGATTCTATTTCCTGAGCTGCTGACATCTTTTTTTTTTTTTTTTTTAATTATTTATTTATTTTATGATAGGGGGAAGGGAGGGAGAAAGAAAGGGAGAGAAACATCGATGTGAGAGAGAAACAGCATTAGGTTGCCTCTCATATGCACCCCGACTGGGAACCAAACCAGCAACCCAGGCGTCTACCATGACTGGGAATTGAACTGGCGACATTTCAGTTTGCCGGACAATGTCCAACCAACTGAGCCGTACCGGTTGAGGCAGAAATCTCTGGAACATGTTCAACAGCATGTTATGGAGACATAGGTCTCTGGGCATCTTATGGTGACCTGTTGTCCAGAAAAAAAAAATCTGAGATGTATTTTTTTTTTTTTAACCTGAATAGTTTCCTGGGTCTCACCCAAGTCAATGATATTTTGCTCATTCATCAAGGTTACTATGGTGATGGTAAAATCTCATACAAAGGGGTAGGACAGAATCTTATCAGGCAGAACTTGCCTTGCCTTCTAGGAAATTGCCCATTTGATCCAGGCAATCTGCCCTGGGAAATGATTAACTAGTCCGAACTGTATTCAAATTCCTTCTTAAACTGTCTACATTTTTCCAGTTCACCTATTGTGCTGCCAGAGCATAGAAACTCCACTGCCCAGGTTCAAGATCTGAGCTTTGGCCTTGGGCCGCCCCTCCTTTTTCTTTGTTTAAATACCTTGAGACCAAGAGAAACAAAGTGAATTTAATATTAATATAAACCAATTTATATAATTTGTTATATTAATAGATGGAGGTTGAAAATACATCACTTTTAAATATACACAGAAAAATCTGACAACATTCAATATCTTGCATTCTAGATAATTATTAGCAAACTTGAAATGGGAAGGAGCTCCCTTCTCTGGGCCCTTTGTCGTTGCCGTGGACTAATTTATCGAGTCAGGTAGTTGAGACCTAGGAACCTCGGGCAATCTGAGGTCAGGGAGATGTTAATGGAAAGGGAAGGGGGCAGGAATAGTGGGGATGGAGGCTTCTAGGATGAATAGAGCCACAGGGCTCCCAGAAGGCCATGGGCCTCTTACAAGTGGTACCAGGGTGCAGGCCAGTGGGAGTGGCCCTCCTGGCCTTGCTCTCTGTCCCCTGCCATCCCATCTAGAGTCTGTCACACTCCAGCTTCTATTCTAAACTAGTTGGATAGGAAGGAAGTATCCTAGCAGCCACCAGACCACCTATCTCTCCCGTGCGCAGAATTAGCTGGGGTTAAGTGCGGTACCAAGGAGCCTAGACGGGATGGTCTCTGATTTCTCTGTCACATAGTGGTCCAGAGGTGGGGAGTCCAGGCCAGCTGGCTTGCTCCATGAGGTCATTCCAAGACCCAGTTTCCTTCTCTGGCTGCTCTGCTGTCCCCTGGCTGTGGTCCTCATCTGCATCATCCTGTAGCCTGTGTGAAAAGAGGTTGGAGAAGAAGGGCACCAGCTTCCTTTGTAAGGAATGCAACCACAAAGTTGCACGTTTTGACCCTTGCTCATATCCCGTTGGCTGGAAGTCAGGCAATGCCATGTGCAGCCTCTGGGTGGACTAGGAAATCTCTTCCGTAGCTGGGCAGCTCTGAAAGCAGAGGTAAGGGAGTGGACCCCGGGAGATAGTTGGCAGTCTTTGCCTTCATTTTACACCTAGGAAAATGATGGACCAGAGGAGGTAAGTGATGAAGCTGTAGGTACACAGAGATATAGAAATCTACTCATATAGGGCCCAGCTCTCCTGATTCACAACCCAGGGATCTTCCCATCCCACAGTAACATCTGCCCCAATGGGGGAAGATGGAAGATAGCAGGCATCTCAACTCCTTGTGGACCAAAGATGGGGCATATTCCAGAATCCCAGGGCATTCAGTCTGGGGCAGTTCAGGAGGTTTAAGAGGACTGAAGCAGTGGGCCTGCCCCTAGGAAGAGGGGATTCTGCCAGCAGACAGCCTTTGAACTTGAACAGCAACTCTTCCCTGAGTCTGCAGCTGCTGGCCTGCCCTGCAGATTCTGGGCTTACCAAGCCTCCGCTATTACTACACGCACACACACCCTACATTGGTTCTTTCTCTGAGAACCCTGGCTGCTACAGGACCACGCTGAGTAGTGAGGGTATAGAGCACTGTGTTAGCAGAAGAGATTTGGAGACCTGGGTTCAAACCCCAGCTCATCCACTTGCTTTGAGATTTAGGACAAGCTATCCCAGATCTTTGCTTCCTTCTTTGTAAAATGGAGCTTATACATTTAGCACAGTGCCTGGCACTTAGGAAACTCTTAATAAATTAGAAAAATAATCTTCATCTACCCTAGGATGATTATCACTAGTACTGGCAAAAAATTTTAAGATGTCTTTAGGAAATCTTGTCCCCATTCATTCTAAGTACTGAAAACCTTCCCTTTTCTTAGAAATCTCAAGGAAATGAGATGGTACAGCCTTTTCCAGAAACCCAGCATCCCGAGACTAAATTCCTCCAATTGTGTTCTCTGTCCTGCATCCTGTGCTGAAGGCAGCCTTCCTGGCATGTGGGAGGACCAGCCCTTCTTTCCTGCCACACACGAGTCCCCCTGGCCTGTCCGCCTTGATCCTGGTGGCCCAGTGTCTTCTCCCCTCACTACCCGGCAGGAAGAAGA
The DNA here is from genome assembly GCA_007922815.1 of Macrotus californicus. NCBI lineage: Eukaryota > Metazoa > Chordata > Mammalia > Chiroptera > Phyllostomidae > Macrotus > Macrotus californicus. The sequence continues at coordinate 74,161 of VMDR010001055.1, forward strand.
AAGCAGCCAGTAGGGGTTTCCAGGCAGGACATACTTGCCATCATCTCTTTCACTGGGGATGGAGCCAACTTTCCCTTTGTGTTTTAATTGGCACCAATCTGTTTAGTATCAGTGTGGTTCTTTGGAAGTAGACCAGAAACATCGTTTCCTATCTGAACAGCAAAGATCACCACGTTCCTCTCTGCTCTCTGACCGTCTTCAGGACTAACTCAGACTTGGTGGCTCCTTCCACCCCATGGCCCATCAGGGACCCTGGGTCCGTGTCATGCACAGAGGCCTTGGCTGGTATCACGAAAAGGTTCTGCAGGACCGAGGGTAGCTCCAGGACTTTTACGCAGATGTGGCTTGGAGGCAGGAATTTGGTGGTGGCAGTGGGGAGGGGGTACAATTGTCCTACAGATGTGTTTACATGGCAACCACACTGGTTTTACTTAGATGCCATATTATAGAGCACGGGGGTGACAAATGGATCAGGGGGCCAAATCTGGCCCCCTGTCTGCCTTTGTAAATAAAGCTTTATTGGAACACAGCCTCACGCCTGTTTACTTACCTATTGTTTATGGCAGCTTTTGTGCTACAGGTGTGGCTTGGAGTAGTTGTGACTGAGACTATGACCTGTTCAAGCCTAAACATACAGTCTGGAGATTTACAGGAAGAGTTTGCTGACCCTTGACAATGTCAGAGCAAAGTTTTCTAGAATGCTTCACGTATAACAAAGTTTATGTAGAAATGAGAACACAAACTTTGTCCACTGCAGATAGTAACATTTGTACCTGGGGATGTCTTGGTGGGCAGGGTAATGAGCCCCTGGGTGGGGAGGGGAGCATACAGTTTTCCTGAGTTACCCATTGGTGCTGTGATGGCGGATGCTCCGGCTCAGCCCAGGCTCTGACCTTCCAGAAGGCCAGCCCTCGTGCCCTGGGTTCCGCTCTGTGTTCTGGTTCCAGCTCCTGCCCAGAGTCCCGCTCTCCTCTTTACTAGGCGCTGTTTCTCCATTTTTTCCAGGTTGTGGCACCCATGGAAAATGGCATTATTTATGAATGGGTGCGGCTACGTGCGGTGGAGGCAGCCTGCCCAGGAGCTGTGCTATTTTGGGCCTGATCCAGGCCTCAGGTCTGAGGTCCAGGCCACATGTGCTCAGAAAACTTACCACAGCCTGGAATTCACTTCTACCTGTGGGGTGGAGGGGGGAGGAATCGGAGTGAGTTTTCACTCATGGTTGGATCTCTTCATTCAGGGTGTCAAGGAAAGGCTGCCACACTTTCCTGTTCCTGCTGGAGTATTCTAGACTGGAGGGCAAGTGTTCCAGTGTTTTCTCCCACATTGCACTGAGGCCTGAATAACGTTCTGGCCTTAGGCCAGAGTGGTATCATTGCCTCTGTTTCGTACCTGAGGCAATGGAACCTCAGAGACGGGAAAGGAAGTGTTCAAGATCTCTCAGGTAGAGGGGTTCAGGCTGGCTGAGTCCGAGCGCTCCACCTTCCCAGTGGTGTGCCGCTAAGTGCCGACATCCGGCTCTCCCTGAGGAGTGGGGACTTGAGATATGATCACGCCCAGCATCACCCAGGCCCTAGTGGGAGTCCCCACACCATCGAGGTGCAGTGGGGAGGCCAGTGGGGCCTCCTGGGCCTCTGAGCACAGCCAGAAGGGCTCGGGTGCTCCCAGGGCGGCGGCACCAGCCTGGCAGGAGGAGGATCGGGCATCGTGGGCAGGTTCTCAGGAAGTAGGGCCGGTGTTTCCCGCCGCTGTAGGGCGCCTGCTGTTGCCTCAAACCCAGCTCTGCTGCTCAGCCTGTGCTAGAGAGAGGGAGAGAGATGCTAACTTCAAGACCCCAGTCTCTGCACCTTAGGGAGCCAGGCTCCTTGGAAACACCTGTCTACGGGCTATGTCTGTTCCTCTCTCAGTCAGCTTGTCTGTCTATCCATCTGTCTTATACTCACACGTAGGTGGCCTTAAAAAATCCCTTTCTCTTTGTTTTCTTTTTTCTAAACATCTTTAGCACATTTAAAATACCAAATGTACTGTTTCTTCTGTTTCTGGGTCCATTTCCTTTCAGGTTTCATGTATTTGGGAAGGAGGGAGGAATAAAAGGTATTTTGGTGAGATGCAGGGCCCGGAGCTAGGGTGCGGGAATGTGTGAAGACACCCAATCGGGCTGAATCCAAGCCCTTGGATATGGAATTACTAATCATGTGGAGATAGAATGTGCTGAGCTGGGGGTGCGGAGGTCACTTCAAAAGAAGCATTAGCCGTGAATTTAGAGGACAGCAGGGGATGGGCTAGGAGCTGGTCTCTGAGGGTTATTCTTGTAGCGAAGGCCAGGGACTGGATGAACACTTCTGTTAAACAGAAAAATCGTGCAGAAAAACAAAGCACTGGTTATGTGACATAAAACAGACTTCAGTGACCAAGGAGAAGCATCGTGGGAGAAAAGTTCCTTTGGGGCAAAGATGGGGAGGCTCAGCCCTGGGGCCAGCGTCTCACCTGGGGTCTTAGTCAGAAGGCCCTGTGGCGCTTTCTAAAGATGCAGGCGTCTGGGCCCTGATGCCAGACATTCTGATTCAGTGGGTCTGTAGGAGACCCTAGCTCTGAGTTTTCAGAAGGTCTGAGGTGGTTCTGATGTCCAGGGCTTGCTCAGCATCCCCATCCTGAAGGTACCTTCCTCCCCAGGGTCAGCTGAAGCCAGCCAGTTTTGAGTCACTTTTGACAGTCGTTGGCTTTCTGAATGATTGTGAGAATAAAACTCTGGATAATTTTTCATTGGCCCGCTAGCATCTCACAGAGCTGGCTGAGGAGGGCGTGGGCCCCAACCCACCAAAGTGTGCAGCCTCTGCGAGCATCCTGGCCAGTCCCCTTGCTTCCCCCTCCCCAACTGCACCACAGCATTGCTCTCCATCCAGTCCCATCTCCCATCTCCCTACATCTCTCTTCCTCCTTCCTTCACTCTTCTTTCCACATTAACTGTTCATTGCATGAGTTAGATGCTCATTAGAACTTATCTGTAGGAGTTAGTAAGCAGAAGTTTGTTCATTTAGGTACTTAATGAGCTTAACATCTCACATCTCTCTCCAGTGCTGCACAAGATCAAATTAATCGCAGTGGCCTTGCCTGGGTTCTCCTTCAGGTCAGTTGTAGACCTTGGAGGGGTGATGGTTCTCACCCTGCTTGAGTAAGGGCCTTGAGGACATGGACCTGGGCAGGCGTTCTGTCCACAGTTTGCTGCTGGATTCTCACTAGGCTGACTTTATTCCTGGGGCCTCAGTTTACCTCCCTGTAAAATACAGGCTTCCTTCAAGGAGCTGCAGCTAGCGTAGGCCACAGCACTGTGTGCCCGGAAGAACACAAACACCCCACAACATGCCTGGTGCTCCCGGGGGTAATAATACCAGCCCAGGGCCCCTGAGAGGCTGGCTCAGAGAACTTGGCATCATTTCTACAGAAGAAAACAAGACACAAAGGACAGCTTTGTGCCGTTGCCCGTTCCAGTGGGTTCCAGGACACGCCTTAGGGCGGGAGACAGGCTCACATGATCAGCTCTTGTCATTGCAAGGTGCCTCCTCGTTGACCCGTCTGTTGTCACCGTGGGTGAGCATGTGCAGCATTAGGAATGGGCAAGCCCAGTCTCTCTCCCCTCCCATGTCCAGCAATGGGGAACAACCCAGAAATGAGAACATGCTCACAGGTGGACAATGATGCAAATAAATATATGGTTTATATGAAGAGTTCTTGACAACGTGGGAAATATTTAGGGTATGAGGTTATCTATTTAAAAAAACACATACTCTGAAGTCATGTATTATGCAGTGTGGTTTCCATGGGCCACAACCGTCCCGGGTGGGAGCTTGTAGGGTGTCCCGTGTTGGGATCAAATGTGTCTCAGAGTCCGGTGACCTTGTGGGCAGGCTGAGCAGTGGAGAGCATCCTGGGAGGGAACTCTGTGTGAAGGAAGACAGCACACTGCGTGTGGTCAGTGGCAGGGGCCTGGGGGGAGTGGTGTTGACCTTCACTTTGGCCCTGTCCTCGAGAGTTTCCATCTGTGTCCTAATGAGAGGGAGAGCAGGAAACACACAGGCAAGAGCCTTTCCATGCAGGGCCTGAGTGCATTTCCACGGGGCAGCAGGCAGAAACAGTGCAGGGGGCTCTCGGCGTTGCCCCGCTGGCCTTTCATTGCTCCTGCAGAGGGCTCGGGGGGAAGAGATAGGTGCCTGATGAGGCCGGAACAGCCCCGGGGAGTAATGCCTCCCCATCCAAGCGGCTTCTGTACTGGAATAACCAAGTCTTTTATTTTTTGTTTTCTGATATTTTGACATCTGGGGTTTTGCTGGCCCCCGGAAGGACTGCCTGTCCCAGGGTTAGCCAATCCTTGGAGAGTGAGCACTCACCCATAAACTGCTGCTTTTCAAATGCAAACCAACCAATCCACAGGCCCCCCTCTCCACCTCCTCACCCAGCTCACGCTCTGGGCCACTATCTACCTGCCTTAGTCACCCAAGACCAGGGACCAGACAACCAAGAACAGCCCTGGAATTATTCCACCAACTGATCCTGAGCCTGCTGGCCCTGCCTCAACCATTCCTTCTCTCCAGAAACCGCGGTCAAGGCTCTTGCCCCCATTTCCCCTCCCTCTGCCTCCTGACCAACCCTCATGCTCCCTTGTGTGGCTCCCCCACCCCCGCCCAGTGGTGTGGTGTGCTCCCTCTTCTTATGAACTGTGAGATTGTGAATAACAAGCCACTTTTCAATGGGAGTCATCGCTTGATCTGCCCCAAACTTTCTGTTAATGCCATATTTTAGATTACTACCGTGTTTAAAACACATGCTGGAAGATATAGGGGCTGCTCTGGTGAGGACGGTGGCCCGTGGTGGGAACAGCAGCATCCAGCCCACGTGATGAGGGACAAAGGAAGCTGGAGACACGGGAGGAATGAACCAAGGTGCTTTGGTGGCACTTGGACTCCTGACTCAAGCATGAGAAACATGCCCTGGAGAGCCCAGAGCTACCAGGAAGCCCCCCCGCCCCCACCCAAGGCCTAGGCCTAGCATGAGCAAGTGGGAGATCAGCGGACTGTGATGAGCTACACAGGCAGAGAAAACACGCAGATGCTGCCCTGAGCGCCACGCAGCTAGGTGGGCTGATTCTTCTGCTGCCTGACAAGCACCTCTCTTCTCCAAGGATCACAGCGAGCATGCTGTACTTGCACAATGGGGGAGGTTCGGTTCTGTTTGTATTTGTGTTTAGGGGTCTCAGTCTCTTTAGAGGAGGGAGGAAATGAGACCGTGGGAGGGTGTGCTGGCCTTGGTCCCGTTGAGAACCAGAAAAGGAGAACCACCATGCACAGAGGCAGGAATTGCCCCAGAGTGTCACCTGCTTATCAGCCTCACATCCCAACCCCCGCTGCCGCCGGCTGCAGACACTGTCCTCTGTAAGTTCAGTGGGAAACTGCCTATTCACCGGAACGGACTCTCAGTCAACTCCAGAAATGATGGGAGTGGGCAGCTGTGTCACATTAGCAGCGGTGGGCCAGCCCACCCCATGCAACTGGAAGACGGCCACCCCCATGAACTGAAAGGAGGGGGAGGAATGCTGAGCTTTCCCAGGCTTAAGGCACAGAGGACAAGGTCCAGGGTGGGTCCCAGGTGGGCTGTTCTCGGCTTCAGGCTGGTGGCTGCAGTGGAAGGCCCTCCCCTACCCTATCTCAGCATCAGAAGACAGACAACCTTGCACAGTGACCATCGCCAGCTGATGGCCTAGGCATAGCCTTATCAGTCTGTGAAATGGGACCGTTGTGGCTGGGTCACATTTTCAGGCCCTGACTTGTGTGGCGTTTTCTCCCCCTACCATCCATTCCAGCAGAGAGTGGGCCCTGAGGTCCGCACCCTCAGGGTGACAACGGCAGGGGAGGGAGAGATGGACTGAAAGTCTTGAGACTCTTTTCAAAAGCCTGAGACCTGGAAAGGCAGAGAATTCATGGGTATACACAAGATGTCTTCGGCAGAGACAGGGAGGGACAGTGGAAGGATTTCTCTGGGGTTGGGGAGTGAGGAAGACCAGAACAAAGAGGAGCAGCAGCAGAAGTAGGAAGATGGGGAAGAAAAAGGAGCAAGAGGAGAGAATGAGAGATCTGGGCTCCTGAGAACACCTTCTTCCTGACAGGGCCACCAGGGGAGCCAGAAAGACCTCAGGCAGAAGTGGTGGCCAGAGTCCGGCACAGAGGTGGTGTCCGGACCCTGTGCCCAGCCTTGGCCCGGAAGCTGTGGCCTGCCCTTGGGAAGGGACAGTATGGACAGGGTGTGGGAGGCCTCCACAGTGACTCATAGGGAAAGTGAGGGTCCTGCCCCCTGCCCTGTCTGCGCCTGGTGGCCCCTGCTCTGTTGTGCAGCCCTGTTAACAGGAGTGGCGAGAGGGAAGTTCTTAGGTAGAACTAACTTAGAATGTTTACAATCTGGTGAGGTAAGGCTCGAGTGTCTTTCTGTACACATTAAACAGTAACTTTCCATTCACCTTCCACCCAGCCTCTGGTAAATTGTGTTTTACCTGCTGTCTCTGAGGCTGACTACTTTAGGAGCTTCATGTAAGGGAAATTATACAGTATTTGTCCTTTTGTGACCGTCCTTTTGCATTTCACTCAGCATAATCTCTTCAAGGTTCATCCACATTGTAGCATGTGTCAGAGTCTCCTTTCTTAAGGCTGAATAATACTCCATTAAACGCATATATCACATTTTGTTTATCCATTTCATTGGTTGATGGACCCTTAGGTTGTTTCCACCCTTGGGCTTTTGTGAATCATGCTGCTGTGAATGTGAGTATACAAATATCTGCTTGAGTTCCTGCTTCCAATGCTTTTGGATGTATTTCTAGAGTGAAATTGCTGAATCACATGGTAATTTCATATTCGACTTTTTGAAAAACTGCCAAACTGTTTTGCGTGGTGGCTGCATCATTTTACATTCCTCTCAGCAAAGCACTAAGGTCCCAATTTCCCCTTTCAATTTAGGTGTCTTTCATTTATCTTTCTTGCCTAACTGCCCTGACTAGAACTTGCAATCCTTGCGTCGAATAGAAGTGTCAAAAGTGTAAATCCTTGTTTTATTCTTGATCTTGGGGGGAAAGCTTTCAGCCTGTCACCATTGAGTATGACGGTAGTGGCAAATTTGCATATGTGGTCTTTATCATGTTGAGGAAGTCTACTCCTAGTCCGAAAGTGTTGAGTGCTTTTATCATGAAAGGTGTTGAATTTTGTTAAATAGTTTTTTTCTGAATTAATTCAGATGATCGTGTGGGGTTTTTCTTCATTCTATTAATGTGGTATATTACATTGATTGATTTTCATATGTTGAACCATTCTCACGCCAAGAATAAGCCTCAAGTGGTCGTCGCATATACTCCTTTTGATGTGCTGCCAAGTTTGATTTGCTAGTACTTTGTTGAGGCTTTTATCATCAATATTCATGAGGAAAATTGGTTAGTAGCTATCTTTTCTTATAGTGTTTTTTGTTGTTTTTTTTTTGTGGAGGGGAGCAGGTCTGGCTTTGGTACCAAGTTAATATTAGCTTTTTAGAATTAGCTACTTTCAATTATTTGAAAGAGTTTGAGAAGAATTGTTAATTATTTTTACATGTCTTAGAATGTACCAGTAAAGCCATTGGGTCCTGGGTTGTTCTTTGTTGGGAGATTTTTGATTAGTGATTCGATCGATTAATTACAGGTCTACTCAAAATTTCTATTTCCTCGTGAGCCAGTTGTGATAGATTTTGTGTTTTGACGAATTTTTTCCATTTTATCTAGGCTATTTAGTTTGTTGGTGTACCATTGTTCATGGTATTCTCTGTGTGAGTTCAACCGACTTTGAGTTCAGTCAGCTTCTCGGATTTGGAGACTCATGTCTTCCATCAAATTTAAGGAGTTTTCAGCCATCATGTCTTCAAATAATTTTTATGCTCTGTTCTCATTCTCTTCTCCTCCTGGGATTCTCATAATGTGTATTATGTTTGTCTGTTTGGTGGAATTCCAGGGGTTCCCTAAATTGCTTACTTTTCTTCATTGCTTTTTCTTTCTGCTCCTCAAACAAGATAAATTCACCCTGACCAATGTGGCTCAGTTGCTTGGGTGGCATCCCATAGAGTGAAAGGTTACCAGTTCGACTGCTGGTCAGTGCACAGTCTTGGGTTGCAGGCTCAGCACCTGGTCAGGGCATGAGTGAGAGGCAGCCAATCTATGTTTCTCTCACACATTGATGTTTCTCTCCTTCTCTTTTCTTCCTCCTTTCTTCCTCTCAAAAAATAAATAAATAAAATCTTTTTTTAAGAAAACAACATGAATTCACTTACCTTTCTTTTGCCTATTAAAACCTGCTGTGATAACCTCTAGTAAACTTTTTATTTCAGTTATTGTACTTTTGGGCTGTAGAATTTCCATTTGGCTCTTTTTGTAATTTTGATATCTTTATTAATATTCTTCTTTTGCAAATACACTGATTTCCTTTAGTTTCTCTTTTGCCCTTGTTTCCTTTATTTATTTATTATTTTTTTATTTTTTAAGTATATTTTATTGATCATGCTATTACAGTTTTCCCAATTTCTCTCCCTTTCTCCCCCCTCCACCCTGCACACCCCAACACTCCAGCATCCCCCCCCCTTAGTTCATGTTCATGGGTTGTACATATAAGTTCTTTGAATTCTCTGTTTTTTATACCATTTTTGATCTCTCCCTGTCATTTTTATGCCTACTAATTATGCTTCCTCTTTCCTGTACCTTTTCCCCCCATTCCTCCCCTTCCCTCCTCACTGAAATCTCTCTATGTGATGTTCATTTCTCTGATTCTGTTCCTGTTCTAGTTGTTTGCTTAGTTTTTATTTTCATTGTTTGTGTTTTCTTTTAGGTTCATTTGTTGATAGTTTTGAGTTTGTTGTCATTTTACTGTTCATATTTTTTATCTTTTTCTTAGATAAGTCCCTTTAACATTTCACATAATAATAGCTTGGTGATGATGAACTTCTTTAAATTGACCTTATCTGGGAAGCATTTTGTCTGCCCTTCCTTTTCATTCTAAATGAAAGCTTTGCTGGATAGAGTAATCATGACTTGGAATACTTCTTTCCAGCCCCTTCTTGCCTGCAAGGTTTCTTTTGAGAAATCAGCTGATAGTCTAATGGGCACTCCTTTGTAGGTAATTGTCTCCTTTTCTGTTGCTTCTTTTAGGATTCTCTCCTCATCTTTAATCTTGGGTAACTTAATGATGATGTGCCTTGGTGTGTGCTTCATTAGGTCCAACTTCTTTGGGACTCTCTGAGCTTCCTGGACTTCCTGAAAGTCTATTTCCTTCACCAGATTGGGGAAATTTTCCTTCATTATTTGTTCAAATAAGTTTTCAATTTCTTGCTGTTGTTCTTCTCCTTCTGGCACCCCTATAATTTGGATATTGGAACGTTTCAGGTTGTCCCAGAGATTCCACAGCCTCTCTTCATTTTTTTGAATTCTTGTTTCTTCCTTCTGTTCTAGTTGGATGTTTGTTTCTTCCTTTTGTTCCAAAATCATTGCTTTGAGTCCTGGTTTCCTTCCTGTCACTGTTGGTTCCCTCAATATTTTGCTCTCTTTCATTTTGGGTATCTTTCATTTTTCAACCAAGCTCAATCAGTTCTGTGAGCATTTTGATTACCAGGGCTTTAAATTCCCCATCATATAGGTAGGCTATTTCCTCATTGCTTAGCTCTCTTTCTGAAGCTTTGCTCTGTTCTTTCGTTTGGACCATATTTCTTTGTCTTGGTGCACCAGTCTGATTTTTCTGTTTGACTGTTTCTTTAACTCCCTGGTTGTCAGAGCTCCATGCAGTTTGATTTTCTGACACTTCTGGTTGTTTCTTGATTTTAGACTGGTTGTTATCCTTCTTTTGGTTGTATGTGAAGTGAAGGGTTTTTACCTACGCCTCCATCTTGGCCGGAGCTCCCTTTAGTCATTTAGTATATTTAAGACAGTTTGCTTCAATGTCTAGGTCTAGTGATTCCAAAGTCTGAGCCCCTCAGGGATAATTTCTGTCAGTCACTTTTTTTTTTATTTGAATGGAACATATTTTTTTATTTGTTTATATACCTTATGATTTCCTTTTGTTTGTGAAAATAGACATTTTATGTGATAACTCTGAATATCACAATCTCTCTCTTTTCCAGGGGTTTCTATTTTTTAAAAAAATTGTTGAAGCCTATAGTAACCCATTTATTTTGAGACTTTTCTAAACTGGTTTTGCAAGATCATACCTTGTTATGTGTATCCTGGTAGCCTCTCTTCCTTTACATCATGTTCAGTTGAAGCTTTGATGGCGATTTCGTTGAATGCTAAGAACTCTCATGATATTTGCAAACTGACTCTGTGCCAGAACACTCCTTCAAGAACCGCTAGGCTTGCTTTGAGCCTGGGGGTCAGCACAAGGTGAAGGCTTAAGGTCTTTCCAGGAATGTTCTGAGCATGTGTCTTGTCTGAGCATGTATGTGGCTTGTGAAACTTCCTTCTATACACAGATGTTTCTGATGTCCTAATTTCCCAAAGAGTTTCACCCCAGTTTCTCCTCTGGGCCTTCAATGTTGTATTTATTGTGTGTCCTCAATGCTAATCTTTTGCTCTGGCATCTGTGAGTCTGCACTCACTTTGAAGCTTTTATGAGTGGTGCCCACTGTTTTTCCCACCTGTGTTCCAAGTTATTTGAGCCATACAAGTGAATCAGTCCTTCGGGTATCCTCTAGCAAATTTAGAACAGACACGAGCAATGATTTGCAAGTAACGTCTGCTTTTCTTCCAGTTTGAAGGCAGGAACTGGAGACAGGGATGGCGCTGCTTCAAAAGCGAGACTTCGGCCACACTGGGGGTGGGGACTGGGGATGAGGTCAGGGGAGCAAGATTATCACAGAACATTTCCATTTTGAAGATTGCTTTTTGGTTGTTTGTTTGTAAATTTATTCGATTGCTATAAACCTTTGACTCTTCCAGAATGCCAGCAAAACTGATCCAGTCATTTTCTGGTATATATATGCCTTTCCTTTTCCTGGGAACTTTACCCAAAACCATTATAAATTCCCCACTGCTAGTTTACCAGTCTGGTAGAAACTTCTACTTTATTATTTATTTTTACCCATTTGTTTGTGTGTATACACCTGTGTTCATGTGTATACACCTGTGTTCATGTGTAATACAGAGAGGGCAGAGGGAGAATGACTAATTCTTTTCCTTCCTTAAAGTGGCAGAGAAGTGTCCACCTCATTGCCCCCCATAACTGATTTGTCCCCTCTCAGTCTTAGAATCTCAGAGACCTGGACTTATTATTCCTTCTAAGGACTCAAAATCTGGTGAATTTCTTCCAAACCCCTTCACCACCTCCTGTGGAGCAGGTATTCCCATGCCACCCCCATCCCCTCCTGCTGGTTTTGGAGCTAAAGTGCTCACTTCTCAAGATTGGTCAGCAATTAGTAGCCAAACTGGAGAGAGAACAAAGCTTGGTGGCTTCCTGTGGCACCTGAGTCCAAGTCAACCCAACTCCCACCATAGCCAGGGATGGTACATGCCTAAGGCTCTCCTCATTAGCAGAGAATTTTCCAAATGCTGCAGTGGAGACACAACTCATAGGCCCAGAGGAAAAGTTGGCCTGATAGGCTCCGCCCTTCTAGTCACCCCTGACTTCAGTGTCCCGTCTGCTGCTGAGTAAGCAACTTGCGAGCTTTGGAAAATGAATTGTAGATTGAAGAGCCAATGAGAGAAAATGAGTTAGGAAAAAGGGACAAAAGAAGAAGACTCTTGCCCTGGCCGGGTGGCTCAGTTGGTGGGAGTATCGTTCCATGTACCAAAAGGCTATGCGTTTGATCTCTGGTCTGGGCAGGAGACAGCTGATCGATGTTTCTCTCTCACATAGATGTTTCTCTCTTTCTCTCTCCCTTCCTCTCTCTCTAAAATCAATAAATATATCCTTGGGTGAGGATAAAAGGAAAAGAAGATGCTTTCTAACAGCTGGTTCCTCTTTCCTCTCAATTTGTAAGACAGTGAGCCCAAGGAATGTCTGGTGTCACACTTGGCGTTGTGGCCCGGAAATCAGAGCCAGATATTGCGAGAGTGTGTGGACAATTAAAGTGAGTGAGAGGCCATCTGGGCCGAGTGGAGAACAGCTCTCAGAGCTGCTGGACACCACGTTCCCCAGCTGAGGCTGAGGCCTGGCCCAAGGGTTGCTGATAGGATCTCTGCCCCTTTGGGACCTGGTCCCACAGGGGCCTGGGAGAAGGGACAGAAACCTCCCGAGGCACCCAGTCCAGGCTGCAAAGGCTGCTGGTTTTCATATGCGGGGCAATCCAAATAGGCATTTAAAATGTTCTCTTCTTTCTGGTTAACTGCATTCTCCTTCTTAAGATTGTGGGAACGAGAAGCAGCTCTGAGCCTAGAGGCTTTGGATGATGACCCAAATGACTATGAGACCTGGAGGGCACTTTGATTTGATCTGCTCCTGCCTTCTCATTTGGCAGATGCTGGGAATGCAGAGGCCCAGTGACGTGAAGTGATTTTCCCAATCTCACACCATAAACTCCCTTTGAAAGGACAGCCCAGACTCCTGACATGAGAAACTGGTGCTCTCTGATGAGCACAGCCATTTACTCCTCTACTTGTAAGTCTTCCCCCACACCAGCTCAAGTCAAACACGTCAGTGATGAGGGAACACAAGCAAAAGCAAACCAACAAATCATGCTCTGCCTTCCTGTAGGCTGACCAAGGCAGGGGCACAACCCAGCAGAGCACAGGGCTACAAAGCCTTTTGGTTTAATCTGCATGACCTTGGTGCACAACCTCAGGGAAAGGGTGAAGCTGTTTTGAATGCCCTTCCTTTGGTGGCTGATATTCCGTTTAAAAAGAAAGAAACCTTGGCTGGGTAGCTCAGTTGGTTAGAGCATTCACAGGAGACGCCAAGGTTCTGTGTTCCATTGGTAGCCAGGGTGCATACAAGAATCAACCAATGAACATATAAATAAGGGGAGTAACAAATCAACCTTCCTTCCTTTCTTCCTTCCTTCTTTCCTTCTCTTTTTCCCTCCCTCCCCTTCCTGTCTCCCCCTTTCTCTCTCCAAAATCAATAAATTAAAAAAAAAAAAAGAAGGAAGGAAAAAGCAAGAAAAGCCACAGAGGCAGCACGTGCTAATGCTCCAGGACACAGACCACCAACCTATTCCTACGCTGGGTTGGTCTGACCCTTTGTGTAGGGTCTTTCTTCTTAGACTCTGTACACAGACAAATGATTTGCAAATCCTAACTCTGTGTGTGATCGAAGCATTCAGAAATTCAAGCTGGGGTCCTTTGCTGCTAAGAATTTATCAAAACTCTATCTAAACATTTAACTTTGACCACAGGCTAGCAAAGAGAAATACCATATGTAAATTTCCTGTTTGTTCTTTATCTTAGGCATTATTGGTGGTTCCATCTCGACTCTACAATGTACCCCTCTTTCTTTCATATTTATTTAATTATGGAATTAGTAGAAATTGATTTTTCAAAATAGGATCCAGAGAACAGGACCAGCTGTGTGGGCCCGAGACAGAAGGGCCCTCCCTGCCTTCGATTTAATGCCCTGCTGTCAATGCCTTGAAATTCCTAATCATTTTTGAAAAAGGAGCCTCATCATTTTTTTTACCACATTTGCCAACTGGGTAGCAGGTCTTCTTCAGACATACGATTTCCTATATTGATGGAAACGTGCAGTATGACTTTGGCCACATTTGACACTCTTTGGGTCCCTCATCTATTCTCCCCACGAGGGCAGAGGCTGCACGTTTACTTCCTGCTTCATTCCATCCCCCAGCACGGTGCCTGGCACATGTAGATGCTTGATAAATACTTGTGAAATGAATGGGATAATGTCAAACAAAACCTGTCGCTGAGGTTTTGGGAAAGAATCCTGAATTACCGGATACGTTTTTCTAGGAGTTGTAAAGACCAACATGTTGAACGGTCATTATGGAATCGGGATGACAATAACGTCTGTTGTCCTCTATTTCTCTGAAAGCCCCACTGGTGATTTACTAAACAGTGGATAAGGATGAAAGAAAATAGCCTTCAGTGGATAAATCCGGGATGGATGCCAGACAGTTCATTGGATCTTATGAATTCTTCATCTTCACATAAGCGTTCATGGAAAAAAAAGGCCTCCCAAAGTATTAAGAAAGATCTGGATATTACATTTCAGGCCAAGGTCTAGTTCAAACGCAATCTGAGGAAAGTACCATTTGGAAAAGTGGTCTCTCTGTAGCATTTTATTCCTCTTTAACATTTTGCACTCACTCAAGACACAGGCAGAACTAAAGTCTGGACCTGGGAAGCAAGGGGATTTCTTGTAAGGATGTCTCTAGGCAGAAGTGTGGGTCTGGACCAGATGGAAATTCAATATCAGCTTCGGCAAATCTGGGAGGCATTTGGCCAATGGCTGGGTTGGACCTTGCCTAAAGACCTCTTGATTATCGTTGCTGCCTCCTTCCCCTTCCCTAAGTACATCTTGGAGACCACATTTTGGGTGGACTTTACCACTGGGCTGTAGGGAGTACAGGCATAGCTGTGTCTGAGGGGTGAGTTGAAGCTCTGACTGATGTGGCGGAGCTTCTCAGATTCGGTGTTAAGGTTAGAAGATAAGGTCACAGACCGCAGAAGCTACTGATTATTGGACACCAGCATGTGTTAGATGACGTGCTAGGTGTTTCATGTGGGTTTAAACCCCTAACAGTAGCTGTTGTTCTACTTACTGTAAAGGTGAGGGATGAGGCTTAGAAAGCGTAAGTAATACAACTAAGTTCGTGCATTTATTAATGGTAGTATCAGGATTTGAACCCAAATCCCTTGGACTCTAAAGCTTGTGCTTACTACCTGCCTCTTGATTTTGGGCTTGGCCATGACTTGCCATTGGAATTTGGGTGGGTAGGATGGGTGCAGCGGCTCTCAAAGTGCCTGCCAGGAGACAGCATACCTGAGGCAACTGTTGTCCCTCTGACTCAGCTCCAAAATAGGACACATGGAACAGGCTGGAACTGGGTGTGATGAGTGGAGAGTCACAGAGCTATGGGATCCTTTGTTACACAGCAATGTCTGTTACACAGCTGGCTGATGAGGACAAGCCTAGCATCCCTCCCAGGGAAAAGACAACCAAGATAATAGATCTATTAAGTCAGTAAATATTTACTGATTACTCTGAGAACCATCGGGCTCAGTTCTGGGAAATATAGTGGCTCATGAGTCAAATACCACGGGCTTCCTCAGTTTTGTTTGCCAATTCATGCTTTTCTACCCCATTTTTATTTTATTTTTTTAAAGCCTTTATTTTTTTAGAGAGAGGGGAAGGGGAGGAGAAAGAGAGGGAGAGGAACATCAATGTGTGGTTGCTTCTTGTGCACCCCCTAGTGGGGATCTGGCTTGCAACCCAGGCATGTGCCCTGACTGGGAATCGAACCAGCGACCCTTTGGTTCACAGGCCTGTGCTCAAACCGCTGAGCTATACCAGTCAGGGCTCTACCCCAGTTTTAAATGTTGACATGAAGGCTCTATTCTAGACCATCTGTTTTCTTTGTGTTCATTCTCTACAGGACCTCCTCTCTGTTCATAGCTTTAATTCCACCCACGTCTGTAGCTTTCTCTTCCAGTCTGAGCTCCAGACTGGCAGAACTAACCAAGTTTCAACTGCCTACTTCACTTTACCCCTCACAATCTACTGACCCTTCCCGTTTAACATTTCCACAACTAACTTAACGCGCTTTCTCCCCATGTCTGGGGCCCCCCTTTTGGTAACCACAGAGGGAGTCGTGTCCCCATTGGTGCTGCCAGAGCCATTCACACTGCTCCTTGGGAGGGCTTAGCAAGATTGCTGGTAATTAAATCTGCTAGGCAGTCACCTGTGTCCCTCCTGAGACTATAGACTCCTTGAGAGCGTCTGTAGATCCGCAAGGGACTAGGTGCAGTCACCTACAGAAGGAGGTCTTAACTAGCTCACAGCTTTCAAAGCTCTCTGAAGCCTGGTCTCATTTTACTGTGTAAGCCCCCTTTCTCTGCTCAGGCACCTAACACCCTTCACCCATGACTGCTCTTTCCCCAGAAAGGGAAAGACACGCATGTGCGTTAAGGTCACGACCTGCTCCCCTGAAAACATACAAAGGTGACGGCATCCCTGGGCCTGCCTGCTTGCTCTGGGAGGGGCCTTCTTGGAGTCTGTCACCTTCAGTGACAGGACACTTCGCTGCCTCTTTATCATGCTGTCCCCCTGCTTTCTCCAACCCTTTCTCCTGAGGCATGTCCTCCCCACTTTCCAAACTACCCCTGTGCAACAAGGAATGAGAGACAGAAAGCAGAGCCACGGAAGTGAACTTGGATCCTGGAGGGCTGAAGCTGTTGAAGCAAAGGTCAGCTCTGTGCCCCAAGCCCCTGTGTCAGAGTTCACGTCAACCCTGGGAGGGATTTTTACTTTTTTTTTTTTTTTAATGTTAATATACTTCAGACTCTAACCTTCTTATCCATTTCTGGAAATGCTTCCATTTTGCTTCTTTCCCAAGGGGCCCATTTAAAGCTTGGCTTTGCCTTTAGGTATGTTTGGATCTGAACAGCTCTCATATAAAGTGAACGGTTCAAGTTAACATTTCTTTTGTTTCCAGATTTCATGCTTATTTTTTCCGGTTAAGTCCCCAGTCCCAAGTCCGCATTTCAGATAGCACATCTGAGCTGCCATCCCAGACCAGTGAGCTCATGCATGTTTATTTTGGCTTGGGCTGCCTGCCCCGACAGGCACAGGAGGCGAGCCGCCCAACCAGGGCGCTGGTTCTGAGCTCTCGCTACAGGCAAGGTTAACCAGCCTCCTGGGAAGCTGGGCACTTCCCTGGGGACCTTGCTCACTCTTTGCTGACCCCATGTCAGGCCTACTTTGTGCCTCTGTGGTCCTTGATGTTGGCCTATGCTCTTCCTCTCAACTAGGATAGCAGTGGCAGCTGGTAGAGGTTTCTAAGCAGATGGAGAAGTGGCCTGGGGAGTGGACATGTCCCTGAGAGTGTCTCTGAGCAGATGTCATGATTGCAGGCAGGGTCTGGCTCCAGGCCTTTGCCCACAGCCTGACTGAACAGGCCATTTTATATTCCCACGGATACAGTCAAATACACAAAGGCCATCCCCGACCCACACACCTGACTCATGAGAGTTGTCCATCAGATTCTGTCTTCCACCCAAGGCAGAGTCTTCCCTCACATGCACACACCTATCCAGAACCCTCCTGTGAGGTTACTAAGGAGTCCCCACACCAAATAAGTCCCCTCCTTGCCTTTTTGAATGAAAACCACTCTCAACCTCTCAGCAACAGGGGTCCAATCTCCACCGCAGCCCAATATTCTCAGCCAGGATCCACAGGCTCAGGCCTCAGAAGGGCTCAAGGCTCAGGGAAAACTGGGGAGCCCTTGGTCAGGGCTTCAAGCAGCTCCCAGGTCCTGAGGGCAACTGGGGTGACCATGTTTGGGCTGGGGCTATAACACCATTTTGACCACATTTTGGATTTTGTGGGCTGGTCTGATGGAACCTAACTACCACTAGTGATGCCTTCCTTTTCTGTGAGAAAATGTGCTGCGTGTTCCATTCGCCTGATGTATACCTAGAGCCCTGGGGTATGTGGGAGGCAGTATGGGGACTGTTAAGGCATGGATTTGGGTCAGGCCAAGTTCAGACCCAACCTTGATCACTGACTGGCTGCCCGCCTTGGCACAGGTTGCAAAACTGAGCCCCAGTCCCCTCTCCTGTAAATTGAAGACAATAGCCAAATTCTTGGATTGTTATGAGGATCGAAGAAAATGGATATGAAATTCATTGGAAAAGGTCTCCCACATAGCTCTCAATAAATCTTACCCAACCTCTCAATAACTTATTTCTAAGTGAAATATCACTTGTCTGTTTGCAAAAAATCTTCAGTAGAGCTTCTAGGAAGAACACGGCACTAAAAAAGAGGTCTGGCAGTCTGAGGCGGGGTTCTGACCCCTGTCAGGGCATGTGGGACCACATCACCCAGAGCTGTTCTGGGCCTTGCTTTTCTGATGCATGCAATGAGCAGCTGGCCTGGAGTCCCTGGTTTTCAAGAAAGCCCTGACCATGCTGAGATGCTGAGAGGAAGAAGAGAGGAAGGCTCTGGGTCCTCTTCCTGGGCCTCCAGAAGAATCTGTGTCTTCATCGGGATCTCTATAAGCTTGCACTTGAAAGAAAGTCTGGTACTTACAAGGAACAGTTAAAGACCTTAAGAGTGGGAGACAACTAAGACCATTCCCGGTCTGACATTCTGGAGCGGCCCAGTCTACAACAAGCCGGCACTCAGCTCTGCTCCACGTCACCCTGTGTAGAAGCTGACTCCTGGGAGTGAGGTGGATTTGAAGGGAGAACAGCCCCAGGGCCCGGCTTTAGAGCCAAGTCCGCTGAACGACACTGATTATAAGAGGGGCATGTTGACTTGTCGCAAAGGGCCATATGGTTGATTACTTCTAATAAAATGAGCTCACATTGAATCGTCAATCTGTGCGTGTCTCCACTGTCCCAGAAAAGACAGCCGAAATTGACTGAGGGCTGTGAGTCTTGGAAACCGCGTGGTAGATGCAATAATTGAATTCAGCTGTCACTAACCTCGAGCCAAATGCGGCCAGCGGAGTCGTGCGTGTGACGGGGCGTGCTTCTGGGCTGCAGCCACAGGTAATGGGGTTAGGCCGGGTGTGGGGTCAGCATGGGCTCCTCCGCAGGGGCAGCCAGATGGTCTGTGACAGCTGTGCCCGCATCTCTAAGTCCTCATCCTGTTCTTTTTATCCCCTCCCTTGCTCTGCCCCCCTCATAAGGGACAGTGCAGGTGGAGAAGGCATGTGAGGATGGTGGGGAGGGGGCTGCAAGGGCTACAGTTCCCGGAAGCAGTTTGCTTTGTGGCTTGTGACACGATGGCTCTGCTTGCCATCTTTCTCCTGAGCCAAGTCCATCCTCTGCCTCTGTCACCCCGAAGCCCAGGAGCTGCTGCCCAGGACAGCAGCCACAAGCCACATGTGGCCGCGGAGCGCTTTAAATGTGGCAGTTCCAAATTGAGATGTGCTGCCATACAAAACACACACTGGATTTCAAAGATTCAGTACAAAAAAGGTACAAATCTTATTAATAGTTGTTATGCTGGTTATATGCTGAAATGGTAATGTTTTTGATACGCTGGGTTAAGTAAAACACATTACTAAAATTAATTTGCCTGTTTCTTTTAACTTTACTGTGACTCTTAGAAAATGTCTGATGCCATGTGTGGCTCACATTAAAACTCTGGTGGACGGTGCTGGTCTGGAAAGAAGCAGATTTTTGCCCCGGCCAGGTAGCTCAGTTGGTTAGAGCGTTATCCCGATACACCAAGGTTACAGGGTCAATCCCCAGTCAGGGCACATACAAGAATCAACCAATGAGTGCATAACTAAGTGGAACAAGAAATTGATGTTTCTCTTTCTCTCTCTCTCTTCCCCTTCCTCTTCCTTTTTAAAATCAATAAAAAAAAATCAGATTTGTGAAGAGGCCTCAATGGACCATTTCAATGGATTTGGCAAATGTTTACCGAGGGCTGTCTGCGTGCCTGGCGCTGTTAGGCAAAGTGGGGGTGTCAGCCTGTCTCACCCATAGCTGACTGACCTGAGCCAAGGGTCAGAGGAGCAGACTGCCCCATTGGAAGGGCTTGGGGAGCAGAGTCCATGGGCACTCTGACATCTTATATCACTGACAACTCCCTCAGAATGTCCACCCTGGGACTGTGCCCTCGAGATGTCACAATGAAGGGAACCCTGTGGGTTCCCACAAAAGTCATGGGCATGTCATGGGAGCACATGGGCCAAGGCAGTGGGGGGTGGGTCAGCTTTGACCATAAGTCCTGAGAGCCCCTTGACCACCCTCCTCTTCCACTGAGCACCCTCGAGACTCCTGTGTGGGGACTCTCATGCCTGGACGGCTTTGAGAGAGTGGGGACCTGTCTGTCCTCTGAGGCCTCTGCTCCCTGGGGAGAGCCCTGCCACTATCTGTTGAGGGTCATTCGGACAGAGGAGGAGAGGGAGCATTTGTCACAGTCCCACAGGAAAACCACCGCCACCTCCAGACTGGTGGAGCTGGGGCAAGGTGGGGGCTGACCAGTTCTGGCACTGGTTTCCTCAGGAGGCGAGGAAACATGGTGGGGGCGGGGCTTCCTCCTCCGTTCTTTCCTTCCTTCCTATTTTCCCCTCTTCCCCCCTCCCTCTGTTTCCCTCCCTCCCTCCCTCCCTCTCATGCCCAGGACTAATCCTGGAAACAGAGCAGAGCTGCTAGAAACATAAAAGCTGAAGATAAATCCCAAAGCTTCCTTTGTTTTCCCTTAATCTGCTTCAGACTCCCAGCAGCTCTCCCCTAATTGAGTTAGTTTGTTAAACTGTTATTGAATCACAAGTGGCAGGTGGGATGCGGGGCAAAGGGCAGGGGAAGGGTTTGTGGGAACACCAGGCTAAGACGCCTTCAATGCCCTTTCATTAGTTTCAGCCAAGGTTTTTCAAACTGTTGACCGTAAACCATTAGGGGATTGGGAAATCAGTTTAGTGGATTTAAACCAGTATGTTTTCTATATGGGGAGGGCGGAGAGAATAGAACAGAGAAATAGCAGAAGCGTTGCATGTGGTAAAAGGAAGTATCGCTTTGTGCAACTCCGTTTTGATGTGTGTGCTTGTATGGACACATGTGGTCTCTGCATGTGTGTGCATGGTGCTGTGGGTCTGAGCGGAGGAGTTGGAAAGCTGCTCTCGGATATGTCTGATGCTTCTAGAATTGGAGTCACTGGTGCATCCACACCAGGAGACATGATCACTTACAAAGAGTGGAGGAGCCCCCAGCCAAGCAGACCTCCACAAGAGGGCCAGGACAGCATTTTGGAGGGGGCAGAACAGAGGACTTGGGAAGCGGAACTATGGGCTGTGTGATAGAAAAGGTAGTGGGAGCTGGGGGATGGGAGTTGGCGGGTGGGGCAGCGTGCCGAGTGTCTAACCCAAGTGTGAGCACAGTGGACAACTCGGGTGGGCACTTGGCTCCATCCTCAATGAGCGAGGGTCTCTGTTGCACCACACATCTGTGAGGGTTGGGGGGGCCGGGGGACAGTGGCAATGGACAGACCGTTCTGGGGGAAATCTCAGAGCACACTGGAGTAGACTCCCCCTGGGCAGCTTTCCCCCAGCCCAGATGAGCTCGGCAGGTGACCTTTCTGTGCGATTTTTCAAGAACCCATCTTGTTCACTTGCCATTACTCAAAGAGCCTATTAGTCAAATACAGCGCATTTGGGATTCAAATCACCCTATTTATGCTATTTCTGAAACGACTTTCACCACTGAATTTTCTTTCTTTGGGTTCCCTTTACATATTATCCCCATTACAGTCAAAGAAGATCAGAAGGTGGGGGACATTCGGAGAAACAAAGGGAAAATGCAATGACTCCTGGCTGTACCAAGCCCTGTGGGGGGAGGCAGCTCTTCCCCTGACAAGGAAGCCCTGGCCATCCATGGGGCACTTCAGGGGCGGCCTGGCGGGGCTCCACACTGCCAGCCTTGCTCAGGTTACCAGGGATTGTCTGAAGACTAGTGATTCCTTCACACCCCTGCAGAGAACCCTCCCAATCTCAGGGGGAAATAGAACTTTATCTCCACAAGGGGCTTTGAAGTTTGAAAATAAAAGCAGGCACGGGCTTCCCCGAGCTGGGTGGAGACTGAGCAGACCGGCCTGTTTCTGTACAAATAAACAAGCTCCTAACAGCTAAGGAGCTAATTGCCATTTCAGACGGTCGTAACCTCTTCCTCTGAGGCTGGCCCAGGTGAAGGGTCATTTACTTTGGGCTCACATACTCACATCAAAAGAGACATTGTAAAAATCATGTTTCTGACGGTGAAGGGAAACCCCATTATGTGCAGATGGAGAGGAGCGGGGACACCCCAGTGACTCTCTCTGCTGCTCTGGGCTTAGGAAGCAACAAAGAAACAGCGATTCTGGAGAAATTATTTGCCCATCATTACTCACCATGGCAGGAAATTATTCATAGAAAGAAGAAGCCCAGCACTATTTCTGTCTCCTAGTCCCAGGGGACAAGCCATGGAAAGTGGTGACCAGAGGGACCAGTGAGCAGTCAGCATGTGGGACTCGGTTTGTTTTCATTTTTAAAAATGTTTATTCATTGATTTTACAGAGAGAGGGAGAATAAAACACGGATTTGTTGTTCTACCTGTTCATGCGTTCATTGGTTGATTCCTGCGCCCTCCCTGACTGCGGATCGAACCCACAACTGTGGCACGTTGGGATGGCGCTCCAAACAACTGAGCTAACTGGCCAGGGTTTGGTTTGTTTTCTGTGCTTCCCTTCAGTGTGGCTGCACAGTCTTAGGGTTTCTTCTTGTAGTGCCTTAGCGTATGCCAGCAGGATGAAGCAAGTCCAAGGTGGATGTTCCTCGGCCCTGCGGTGTCCCTCTTTGCCCAGGCCTGCGTTTACCATGCATGTGCAGACGCTGGCAGTGGCTCTTAGCCCCAGGGCTTCTGTCTTGGGACCTTTCTTGGCCTTTCCCACACGTGGCACGAAGGAGGGAAAACCCAAGGAAGCTGAACCTTTGCATGGCCCGGTTACTGAGTGCTGTGAGAGGCGCGCGAACACGGAGTTTCCCCGCAGGAACACCAGGAGCATCGAGCTGCACCTTCCAACGTCCACGGTCCTTTCTAGCCTCTCAGAGCAGCAGGATTTGGTCTGGAAGTGAAAAGAGGATCAGAGAGGCCTGCAGCCCATGTGTGTCTAAGGCAGGGGAGAGTGCAGGGTGGTGGGTGCCAGCACAGAGCAGGGCTAGGGGGGGCCAGGGCACGGAAGGGAGCAGGAGAAGTCAGAGGACCCCAGTGTCCTGTCCAGGGGACCTGCAGGGTGCTGCTCCCGGGGGTCATGGGAGCTGCCTGAAGGGTTGCTCAGTCTGGACGCAGGAGCAGACAGAGAGAACCAGATAGAAAGCATTCTCCTTCTTGAGGACCAGGGAGTGGGGAGGTGGTCATGGACAGGGGGTGAGCGGGCAGCATCTGAAGGGGGCCCACCCCCCGACCCCCTGCACGGGCAGAGTAGGGAGCTCTGAGATCCAGGTTGACTTGCTCCAGCAGAAGCCGGACCTCCAGCATGTGGTTTGGCGTCCTGTGCTCAGTGCGCCGAGGGGCCTTGTGTTCCAGAGACTTCTGACTGTGCCACCTTGCCCAGCTATTCAGTTCTCACAGTGAGGTAGGGACTGGTTCTGTCTTCACTTTGCAGGGGAGCAAATGGAGCCCAGAGAGGTTGGGTAACTTGCCCCAGGGCAAACAGAAGGCCAGAGGAGTGGGTGCTGGTTCTCTAGGGCCTATGCTCCCTAATCACGTCCTGAGTCTGCAGGGACCAGGTCCTGGGGATACGATGGTGACAGGCCTCACCTGTTTGGGTTGTTATGGGCCCAAACTGACCTAAAAGGTGAATCAAAAGATAAATAGGTCTATTTCAAGGCTGCTGTCTCTTGATGGGAATGTTACCTGATTGGTTGCTTTATTTATACATTTTGGGTTTTTTAAACCTTTGTATAAGTCTCGCGCCATGTTCATCTAAAGGAGACTGCAGGGCTGGGGACCAGGGGAGCGCTGTGCAATCTGCGGTTTCTTTAAGGACTGAAGCGTCATCTCCGTGCTCTGTCTGCTGTTTTCCCCGAACGTGGCCCACTTACCAGGAGCAGCCACAGCTCAAGCCCACATCCCAGCACCTGACGGTCCACAGTGTCACCAGGCCATGATGGCAGTTGTGGGCCCAGCATGCACACTCTGACCTTTGGAGAGAGAGAGACACTGGGAATTCTGTGTCATCGTCATGCTCCAGGAGGACCTGTGCTCCGTGTCCTTGTGGCCCAGGGTTACTGCACATCTATACCCGTGGCTGTCTTGGTGTTCCAAGGGTGTCAGCTGCCTCCTTTGCTGAAAGCCCTTGGGCCACATGGCCATCTCCATGTGAGGGAGGCTGGGACTGGCGGACAGCTGTGTTCACCCGGATATTCTACAGAGTGGACAGGAGGAGCTGGACTTAAGACGACCTGTAATTTCGTCAAAGGCTGCAGGAAACCCTTCCCTCTGCTCTGTGCCCACCCCCAATCACATTCTGTGATTCCCGCCACACTATCCTCATAGGTGAGAAAATTGAGGCTTCTGAGGGTCCAGGAATCGATCATGGCACAATAGTTCAGAAATGTGGACTCCAAATGCGGAGTTAAGTTTTTTACTGCAGGAGACAGGGCTGTGCTGCTGCCACCGACACCTCTTGTGCAGATGGGTGACTTCACCCTGGTGCCGCCCACCCAGCCCTCCCCGCAAGCCCCTGGCCTCTCCCTGGACCAGCTCACCAAGTTTGCAATGACTTCTGTGACCCCAGCACTTCCCCCACAGAGGGGCTTTGTAGGCAGGGCTGCTGTTTGGATAAGTCGGTGAGTCATAGTAAGATTAGGCGTCTCTCTGATGTGCAGAGAATAGCACGTTGTGGGCTCTAGCTACACCCCCTGCACCCGTGGGGACCCCACAGAGTCTCAGTGTTGCTTGTTTGCAAGGAAAGGGCGCCTATCGGGCGATGACATGTGTTCTTGTTCCCATCACTGGTATCTCTGGCCTGGGGAGCTGGGAAGAAAATAATGATTAACTTTTCTTTCTCTCATTGCTTTGGCAAAGATGCCCTAAATTTCCCTTTTGTTCTGCTTGAGCGCATTATATCAGAAGGGAAAATTTCATCAGGACGAATGGATCAAGTCCTGTTTCCAGGCGCTCCAAGCCTCCCCCGTGGCCCTGCTTGCCCCCTCCCAGCGCACCAGTCCCAGGCTGGCTCCAGGCGCCCCTCCTGGCACGGGGGCCCGGGCAGCAGCTACAACACATGCTTTGTTTGGGGAGCCTGGGGAGGCTGTTGGCTACAAAAAAGTTCCTCCACTGACCAGGCCTATCCTTGACATCTGGCATCTCTCCCAGGACCCCACTTTCCCCCAGCCCAACAGAATTTTGAATTAATGAAATTATAGTCCTTTGAAGTCACTTGACAATTCTCCTCTCCCAGGCTCAGATTACATTTGCCACTCAGTGTGTCTAGATGGCTCCAAGGCTTTAATTAAGATCCCGGGTGGACATCCATGTTGGTGTTTTCCCAGAAGAACGTGACTCTGTTAGGACCTGCCGTCCTGGTAGAGGGTGGGAAGACATTTGCATTTACTGAGAGGTTACCCTGTACCCTGCCCTGGGCCTTTTATCATCATTTTCTCTAATATTCACAATAACTCAAAAGGTAAATAGTAAGAGCCTCTTTTTTTTTAATGAGGAGATCGGGGTTTTATGCAGTTACTCAGAATGTGGCAGAAGCTGGATTGGAACCCATAACCCTCTGATGTGAAAGCCTGGGTCCCCCTAAAGACTGACTGTATATTTACAACCACACAAGGACAACAACTTCTGATGGTGGCTTCTGCAACTGTCACAATGACATGTGAAATTAGGCCTCAAATAAATCAAATCAGTATGTATTTCTTGCTTTCTCAAGGGAGGCATATGGAAGAAGCTGGCTGGTTGATACACAAATGCTTTTTCATCTTAAATGGTTCTGTTCCTTAAGCTAAAATATGTTATACAATCAACCCCACCCTGACTCTCTCAAATATAGGGATTGTCACAGGGCCCAGAATCAGAAATACATGGAATTTAAATTTTTCACTGCCCTTCCCACTCCTTCGTCCTCCCTGGGACTCTCCCTTTAGAAAGCCTGAAGTAAAATTCCCACCCAGGGCTCCACCCCCCGTTGGAGTCCATCGTTATTTGGATTATCTTCCATACCGGGGTCTTAGGAGTCAAGGTCAGTACTGAGGCAAATACACACCCACAGAAGGAAAACAACTCCAAATGTGACCCAGATACTCTGGGATCTATTTACCAATTTTTAAAAATCCAAGGGTCAGAGCAACACATAAATGACACCACGAGGATCACCAGCAAATCCGGACAGGGGTCACGCTACAGGGCAAATGACCTGATTTCTTCTCCCAGAGCCACGTGCAAACAAAGTAAAAGCAAATGGGAGGGCGGGTTGTACAGATTCAAAAGACTTCAGAGATGTATCAACCAATCTCAGCGAGTGGATCTTTCCTTTTTCACTCCCAAGTCAGATAAATGAAGTACATAAGAAATAATGAGACACTTGGGGAAATGCAAACGCTGTCTGGGTATATGATGAGATCAAGGATTCACATGAATTTTTTAAAGAGGCGATGCTAACGCTATGGCGAGGATATAGTTTTCAAAACAATCTTGAACATGTATGTAAAGTCCAGAAAGTATCCAGCCATGTACTATGAAAAATAGAGACATTTATTGAAGAAGACACGAAATACAAGAAACGTTGTACATAGGACAATGACGCCTCAGTCCTCTTCAAAGTAGGCACCTTGGGACCTCATACAGTTCTCCAATCGCCATCAGCTGCCTCGTCGTAGTTTCCTGAATCTCATCAACGGTCTGCAATGTCTTCCCTTTCAGAGGTGATTTTAGTTTTGGGAAAGCTGGGAGAGGCAGGGTGGGCTGGCTGTAAAGGACAAGGTGGGCCCTGCTCACTGGTTCCTCTTGTTGCCTCTGGCCCTAACCCCTGGAGCTCCCCTGCAGGTCCTTAGAGTTCCCCAGACTTAGGGGCAGGGAAGGGGTAAGGACGGCTTGTCACCACCCAGCCAGCAGGCTGGTGACAGCTCCAGACAAAGGCTGTGGGTCTGACTGTCACACTCAGGGCCAGGTTGGCATCCCAGCTTGTTGGCTGGAGCCCTTTGGCAAATCACTCGTGTTTCTCATCCATAAAGTGGGGGAAAATAGCACCAATGGCCACGTTTTCTTTCTGTGTGTATGAAGACTACATGAGATGCTGTATGTAAAACACATGGCAAGTCATATCATGTCATTACCAGAGAAGTTTAGGGACTCTGTGTGGGTTTCCACTTTTCCTGAGAGCACCTTCACTTGGCTGGGATGATTAAGATAATTGGTGATGTTTCTAGGCAGGGGTTTGAGAGGTGAAATGAGCAGGCGCTTGTGAGGTGGCGGGGGCAGAACATGGGCCCTATTGCCAGGCAGGGAGGATAGAGGAACCCCTCTTTCTCCTCTTCCCAGTCTCCAGCTCTTGGATGAGATTTCTGGAATTCCAGATGTTCCTCTTGCTCAAAAATAGTTCCTATTGCTTAACAAACACACACACAAAAGTTTCTTCTGTAATCCAGCCCTCCATCCTCAACAATGTTATAAAGGGAGACAGTAATACCCACTTGGGAGACCGGATGTAAAATTCAATGAGACAATATATGTGCGGTTCTTGGAAAGCACTCAGCGTATTGCAAATGCCTTTTAAAGAAAGCAAGCTGAGAAAAACGTGAATTACAGGGACCGTAGCGCTCTGCCCTGAAGTGTCAGGACCAACCATAGCACTAAAGGCTTTGGAAAATTTTAAATGACCTATGTGGGGTTAAAGGAACTCCAGCTAAGTGCGTTCACAAGGATAAATTGCAAGGCATACTTTTTCATAGAAAATCAAGTTGTACAACGATAAATGAAATACGAAATTGTTTCCTTAAAGTTTAAAACCTTTTAAATACTAGTATGTGGCCTGATAGTAGTATTAATGGCCACATACATATAAAATACATATTTACAGTATAAAAATCATAGGAATGATCCAGAACTTCAGATAATTCACCTTGTTTGCAAAGAGCTGACCACCGAGACCCTTTTATTTCTCAATTCCTTTGAACACACGAGGAAACAAGCCTTCTTCACCACACAGCTTGGGAAATACTGACTTCAAAACTTCATCTCTGTTGGTGGAATTTATGGGATGGCCCAATAGGCCAGAGAAGGAGATACTTAAAAAAATTTCTTTTAGAGTTTATTTACTTTTAGAGAGAGAGGGAGGGAAAAAGAGAGGGGAGAGAGGGGCAGAGAAACATCAATGTGTGAGTGATACATGGATCAGTTGCCTCTTGCATACCCCCTACAGGGGACCTGGCCCGCAACCCAGGCATGACTGGGTATCAAATCAGTGACCTTTTGGTTTGCAGACCGGTGCTCAGTCTACAGAGCCCCACCAGCCAAGGGGAGATATTTTTAATTAGGTGATCTTTTGCCCTAGCTGAGTGGCTCAGTTGGTTGGAGCATTGTCCCGTACACCACAGGGTTGCAGGTTTGATTCCCGGTCAGGGCACATTCCTAGGTTTGGGGTTTGATTCCCGGTTGGGGAGCCTATGGGAGGCAACTGATCCATGTTTCTCTCTCATATCGATGTTTCTCTCCCTCCCTTCCTCCCTCTCTAAAATCAATAAGCGTGTCCTCAGGTGGGGATTAAATAAATAAAAACAAACAAAATAGGTGCTCTTTCTGGCTCAACTCCTCTTCTACCTGAGGGGTAAAACCAGGAAGAGGCAAAAGTAAAGAGAATTTTCTTGCATCCATGTGAGGATAGACTCAAGGAGCCTGGCTAGTTTCTCAGCCTTCCTCTTCAGGGGCAGAACTGGCTTTGAGGTAGAGTCTTGGTACTCCTCAGAGGGGTGCCCACTAGGAAGACTCCTCGGGTACAGTGTGCCCTGTGGCACTGAGCTGCCTGGGCTAAGTCCTTAGTCAGTGACTTGGGCAAGTTTTGTATGTCTTTGGCCCCAATTTTCTTCTCTGTCAAATGGGGATGACAATGGTCACACCTGACCAGGTTGCTGCGAGGATTCAATGACGCAATGTCAGCGCAGTGCTTAGAACAGTCCCTGGAATGTGGAACGTGTTGGTTCAATAAGATAAACTAAAATAGAACCCTGCCCTATCAGTGCCTGGGCTTTTGTCTCGATCAGTAAGCAGCTCAGACTAACACCCCAGGCTTCCACTCCCAGGATCCTGGCTTTGTCCTTAGATGCCCACAGAATTCTCACAGGTATCCGTGGCCACTGCTGAGAACAGCCAGGACAAACTTGGCCTTTCGTGCAGGCAGAAACAGGGTTTCCAGTCTCTGACACAGTATTCTCTTACACCCCCCTGAACTGGCTGCTAGAAGTGGGTCAGTTGTATGAATGCTCTTCAGTCTCCCACAAAGCAGGGCATGCTGGTTGTGTAAAAGTTCAGGCTGCGCCGATGGGAACGAGGCATCCCACACTTTCCCTGGCTCTTGCCAGGCCTGCCCGAAAGCTTTCTTGTGTTCATTCGCCGGGTTCTCGAACAAACGAGGTGGCTGGCTTACGCAGGTAGTCATTGCACAAGGGACACGGCCTGACATCACCGGAAAGCGGGGTTAGAGCTTTGTTTTCTCTTTCAGGTTTTCTAAAGTTACCAAACAAGGCACATAATTCAGAGCAACTAAGAAAACCCTAACAATTTTTTTTCTGTTTTTCCTGCAAGATAGAAAGGAGTCACGGCTTCTTATTCTCAAGTGAGTTTCCCCTTTTGCTCAAGAGTTAACTAGAATCAAATCATCTTAAGTTTACTTAAATGACTTGAAATTCTGTACTTTAGACGGTGTCTGGATTGACGTTTCTGATCCTTGACAAATTTTATACTGCTGAATACTTGTGGAACAGGGAAGAATTCCAAATTTAGGATCCAAAGTTATTCCTGTAAGTTTTCCCAGCAAGACCTCTGACTTCTGAACTTCAGTTGCTCATCTGTAAAATAAAAATGGCGTAGAAGGTACATCTTTCACAAATGTGTGAGGATTCAGCAAGATAATGAAAGTCAACAGCCTTTGCAAACTGTAATGTTATGCAAATAAAAATCGCCATTGTACATAGATAGTATTATTAGAAGTACAGGCAGGGTTGGGAGAAATAAAATATTTAACACAATATTTCAAAGCTCTATCAGCATTCTATCTTCTGGTGATTGCCACCCTCCTTTTAATCTATTATTATCAGCCTCCTAAAGACCTCTACTTGGAATCATTTCCTTAACGATATAAAATGAACTTTAGTTCATGTAGTCACATCTTTTACTAAGTCTCCTATGATGGAATGTGTCCTTTCCCACCATTGGTACAGTTAGAGACGTCAGTACACAGTCGTTTATAAATGGAGAAGTCAGGACCAACTCTATAATTTGTAGACAGGAATGAGAAAGGTAAATGTAAGTCCCTTCTTCAGAAGATTTGAAGAGTTTCATGATGGTGACAGCAGAGCATCAAAACAAGAGTGGGGTCTTCCTTAGCCCAGGGCTCTGGGTGACAGCTCCAGCCCTGGGTGATGGCAGAACACAGGAAGGTCACAGGCTGAGAGCAGGGAGGTGGGAAGGGGACCCTTGTGCTGAGCGACAAAGTCCTCAGTAGCTAGTGGGAATTTAACCTACTTCTCATGCCCAGTTCAGATTCCTAAGAAATTGAAGAAGTTAGAAGTAGACCTGTTGATATAAGAAGCATGGATTAGGTGCCTGCCCTGTGCAGAATCCTGAGCCACACCCTTAAGGAGTGGGGAAGGAAGGATAAGCGACCAGAAAGCAGAAGGTGCAGTTTGTTTGTATGCAGTTAATAAAAAGTAAACTCTATGGGAATCCATCACAGGGAGCAATGAAGAGAACCAAGGAAGAAAGACTTCCTGGAAGAGAGGGCCTTTGAATTCCCCCGCTGCACAGGGGTAAGACTTGAACAAAGTCCACTCATCCCTACTCGTGAGTCAAGCAAACCCCTGGGAACAAGCACTTGCTTCCTCGGATCCTTCTTATCCTGGGTGAGCTCCCAGAGACCCTGGCGGGAATGTCACACAGAGAAACGTGGCATGACTGGAGCCACCCAGGACCAAGTGTGACAACTTGTGGAGAGACGGATTTTTCCCCCCGTCTTTACGAAATGTTTGTGAGGAAAAGAAATAAGTTTGTGGGATCCCAACTGATCACTCTTTTAACCTAGAAAAACCATTTTGTTTAAAAAATTGTCCTCACAGAGTGTGCGGAGATACAAACAGCTAACCTGCTGCAGAGACATCTATAAAAAGCACTGAGGTCCTTTTGTGAAAGGACAGCCGACTTGCTGCCTCGGTTGATCAATCGCCGATACTCCACGGAGAGATCTGTGGGCACACAGGCATCCTCGCCTTCCGCTTCCAGGAGATGCACTCCTTACCTTCCCTCCTTCTTTCCCATCTTCCTCTCCTTCCCTCTTTCTTTTCTGAGTGTCTGTGTCTACTTAACCACACCTTATTCAAATCCTACTTAAGATAAACAGGAAAGGGGATTTAGGAGCTAGAGTGGAAAAGTCCTTGAAACTTTCAACCCTGAATATGAAAACAAAATGGCTCTGGGTAGAAACCGCCCCCCTTCCTCAAAACCCCCCCCCCAAAAAAAAAGTGCAGAGAGATTTCTGAGAACTACATGTTGAATAATACTTGCAAATAAATCATCTGAATGTATCAATCACCGGAAGCACCTTTGTGGAGAGCTACTTCTACCACAAGGCTTAAAGGACAGCAGTTTTAAAAGTCTTAAATATTTAAATTTTTCACATAAGATTAAATTTGGGAAGGTGCATTTGGGTGGGTTGAGGTAGAGAGGATGAGGAGCAGAGATGCCAAATTGACCTTAAAGAAATGAGGTGTTCCAAAGAATCCTCGAGTGTGTCTAAACAACCCTGTGCACCTACAGGACTAGAAATCTATGGTACTCTGTGGTTTTCCAGCCTCGACTCTCAGTCTCCCTGACTGGCAATGCCCTCCCCCTGACCTGCCGCAGCTGTGCAAGGTTCTGCTAGAGCCTTGGCCCCCCTGAGGTCTCTGGTTTGTGGGGGAGGCAGGTGGGGTAAAAGAGGAGGGGAGGCCAGCGTGAAGGCTGAAGATGATGAGGCTGTCCTGAATTACCTATTCAGAAATGGAGGAAGTTATTCATTGGCATCCCAAAAATCACAAGGCAAGAAGGAAGTTGAGCCCAGTTCTGTAGCCTAGTTGTCTAGGTGAAGGACATTCACTTGAGTAGGGTCCCATAGAGAATTCTTAAAGTGCCTGTGGTATGAAAGTGATAGGAGAATAAAATATATAATACATGTATATTCTACACAGAGTTGACACACGTATATAATATGACACACATTATATACATAATATATAATACATGTATTATATATGTAATTGCAATATATAACACAGTATATGCACATATATCATGTATAATATATATTATATAACATGTATTGTGTGTGTGTGTGTGTGTGTGTGTGTGTGTGTGTATTTCACTGATATAGAAAACCAGCGGCCCAATATAACATGGTTGCTCCAGTCTCCATGTTTTGCTGATATTTTTAATGAACAGAACAAATCCAATTCCGGCCACAAGGGTTAAAAACATTACAATGAGAACTGCAGAAAAGTGATTGGCAATGAAAAAAAAGAAGTTTGAACTCAATCTGTAAAATCAAATAAATTTGTCTTAAAACTTTGCTTACCTATTTATCTCACAGAGATGGATTGTTGAGGTAGCTAAGATTTTGTTTTTAAATTACATTGTTTAACATTCAAAATGTTTCCAAGAAAATATTTTTGCGAAAAATGGAAAAACATTCTTTGATTTCCTTCAGATTGCATATTTACTAGCGAATCAGTTGAAACAGTCATTTAGCGCTTATTTTGGTTAGTGACTCAACTTTGGAACAAAAACACCCAACATTCCTCTCTTGAGCGCTGACGTCAGAGGTCAGCCAGCTGCAGGCCAGATCCTACTCACCACCTGTGTTGGTGCGGCCTGTCCTGCTCACGTGAAGCCTGGGGGAAGAGCCAGTGTGTTGTTCCCAGGGACCAAAGCGATGGGACAATGGCCAACCATCAGAAGGTCTAAAGGGACTATATGAAGCCAAAACAGATGGAACTTGAAAACACACCGACATCTGCTTTTGGGTTTTAAGATCTTGCTCACACAAAAGTAGCTGAATCATGCAGAAATGCAGGCATGGAAAAGGGCCTCCTGAACCTGTCCCTCAGGCCCACTGCCTGCCCTCTCCACGCGGTGAGGGTCAGGATCCCTGCTCCAGCCCCGACCCAGGGACGAGACCCTGAGCTTTCCCAGGGTGGCTGAGTGAGAACACAGACCAGCCCAGAGGATCCAGCCGTCTAGTCACAGAGTATGTTCTTTTGTCTTGAAAGTGCCTCACTTGTGCAACAAGAAGCCACGGTGATCTGTCTTCTAAAGAAGCAGAGGCGAAAGTAAAGGCTGCCCTTGTCCCCCAGGCCTTCCTTATGGGTCCCAGCCACCCTGAGCATGCGCAGTTACCTCCGGGCAGACCGGTCCTCGCTTTTCTAAAGCAACACTTAAGTCTATACCTTTGGGAGAAAAAAACAAACATGCTATTATGATGGCACCAGAGCCTTCTCTGCATGTTTATATGATATTGTTTTAGGGCCTGCAAAACCCTGCTGCAAAAAATATTCCTTATGCTGATGCCTGAGATCCTTGAAAGCTCTGGCCACAGCACCCCCAACCCAGCATGGTGCTAACAAGCAGGGGTGGGGGGCTGGGGGGGAGGGGGTATTGCTGGCCAATCTGCTGACTCTCAGGCTGTGAGAGCTGGTGGGGGAGACAGCATCCATCAGCTGACAAGTGTGGACTCATTTCTGGTGCACCAGGGTCTGTGCCAGACTCCAAGATACATGTGAAGGGATCCATTAGTATGGTTTGTGCCTGAGCTCAGCTAAAGTGCTACTAAGAAGGCCCAAGAAAAGAGCTGCTGTCTGACATGGCTGTTGTCTTATTGGAGGAGGGAAGCCCCTGGAGGGCGTCCCCTACCTGGGTGTTTGTCCTGATGAACAATGGCTGCAGCCAGAGTGGCTCCTTCAGTGTGGCCTGGGGCCCTGGGGCCATAGGAGGTCAATGAATATTTGTTGACTGAAAGACTCCACGGCTTGTCTTAAATATTTATTACAGAAACCCATGGAGGGGAGCCCCCAGCATGGCCCCATCAGAAAACACGGGACAATAAACAGAGATGGATGGTTGTTCCCAGAGTGACACCATGTTCCATTTGGTCGTCCCCTTCCCAGCTGTGCCTTCATTGAAGTTGCAGGACAGAGTAAGTGGCCTCCAACAGGCCCCAGGCACCAGGGACTGTTGTCTCCTCCTTTTCCCTCTCCCTCCCCCAACTGAGGCAAGATGGACAAAGGAAATCCCCACGTGGGTGTCCGATTATTGGCCTCCAGTTTCACACTGGCCTGGCAGGGGGCCTAGCTATAGTTTCGAAGAGTCAACAGATGTGTTTCTGATGAGACACTCCAGACTTCCGAAGCCTTTGCCTGCAGGGGAACCGCACTGGTAGGACGAGGGGAGGCGGGGAGACAACGCAGACACACCTGTCCCTGTTGTGATTCAGCCTTTGCTGCCATTCAGGCGTATTTTTATATATAGAATTTAGAAAGTCACAGATGAGAACACATAGCCAGGAAAAGAGCGCTGACTGCTGAAATGGCCTAGATGAAATCACCTAAATGGCGATTGTGTTCCCCCAGGATTCACACATCAGAACCCTACAATAGAGATCAAAAGCGCAGTATAGGTATGTATTTGCCCTGGGAGGGATGTATAAAAAACACATATAGTATCGTGTTTGGTCAGGTCTGATTTTGCCACCAAATGATTGATGCTAAGTGGATAAATAGTTGCTTGGCTTGGGGGATTTTAGAAATAGCCATAAGGTATCACAGACTTTGGTACCCCTGCCTCCACCCCCAAGACTTAAAGTTTGCAAAAAAAAGAAATTAAGACTGGAGGTTAACCCAACCAAAAGGTTGCTCATCAGTGCATGTTTGGGTTGATTTACAGCCAAAAGGGGGAACTGTGGATGAAAAAAGTGACCTCATGGGGTGATCTGATAATAAATTCCTAACCGGGCAGGTCATGGTGAGTTGTCACGCCGCAGGCACGTAACTTTGTAGTGAAAGGTTTATCTCTGCCTTAAGCAAGCCCTGTGTCTATTGTTCTGTGCATCTAGGTGAACACACTTTGAAATAAGCCATAACCACCCACAATCTTGTTAATGATCCTGTTATCCAATCCCCGCTTTGCTTTCCTTCGTTCTCCACGTAACCTTCCTTCTGTGCCCTCCTTGTTTTCAAATGCATAAAAGAAGCTGCAAAACTGTTTAAAGAAAAAGGACTCAGAGGTTAAGCAGCTCATTGGAGACCAGCTGGACTCCTTATGTCTGTCTTCTAACTTGAGGTCTGTGTCTTTTCCCACTAAGCCCCCAGGGCCACCCAGTGTGGTTTGCCCTTCACCAGCTCCTGGCAGGGTGTCACCTTCCCTGTCTACCCATCAGCCTCTCCCCTCCCCTCCCCCATATCTTGTTCCCTTCTTGCTGTATTCTGAGCACTGTGCAAATATCATCTCCTAGACTCACTTCCCTGGCCCTTCCGACTCTCAAAATTGCAGAATTGGAAATGATCTTAAAAATACAAGCCGAGCTATTTCAGGTGAGGCTGGGCTCCCTTCTTCCCACAACTCACCAGAGGGAACCAAGGGACTGTCACAGAACTCTTGGGGTCCCCCACAAGTACGGACAAGAGTACAAAGTCTGACAACCTCTGGGGCAGCGTGGTCCCTGCAGGACCGCACAGGAGAAAAACTAGCTCTGCCAGGTCACAGAAGTGACTCATGATGAGACGCCAGCTGGTTATTACTCATTGCCCTGCACAGAGTCAGAAACCGAGGCCCCAAAAGGACAGGACAAACCCAAAGCGCAAGCAGACTGCTATTCCCACACCAGTCTGTAGGCTGGCAGTGGCATTGAATTTGGTGTGTTGTGCAGTTATATCTGGCATTTCATGTCTCTCTCCCATATGTTACACGGAAGAGTAAGATGTACTGTTTGAAATGCTGCCCAGTTGTTTTTCGGGAGTATGAGGCTTGTGTTCGGGAATTCTTAGAAGGGATGGTTTACATAACGTAAGCCACAAACTCCCCTGCCCGTCCTGTGCCCCAAACATCCAGAACAGCGCAGTGACTCCTGACTTAACCATACATAAAGAAACCCCAAACTATGCTACACAAGAGGTTTCCATTTCTTTGTTCTAGACACTGCCAAATGGAGCTTGTCCAAAGATTCTGTCTAAAAAAAAAAAATGCCTCTGGACTAAATTCCCAAATGTAAGAGCTCAATCCAAAAACGATAAGTTTTTAGAAGGTTGTGATCCTGTGAGTATATGGGATTGGAGTGAGAAATAAAATGTTCATGACAGGGAAAAATATATATCTAAAAGTGGTCTGTGATGTTTTTTATCCTCGCCCGAGGACATTTTTTCATTGCTTTTAGAGAGAAGGGAGAGAGAGACAGACAAACAATGACTTAATTGCCTTCTCATATGTGCCCTGACCAGGAATTGAACCCGTGACCGTGACAGGATGATGTTTTAACCACTGAAGTCACACCAGCCAGGGCAAGGTAGTATGTACTTTTGAGAAATTTCACCAAAACACCTTTGAGTTTTCTACAAGCTACCCTGTCTCTTCCTTTGCTTTCTTGAGTCCATTATGAAAGTCTCCTTTATCTGTTTGAGGACTGCTCCTGGGACTTCAAAGTTTGGGGTGCAATGCTGGTTAGCTACTGTCTGAAAGGGTGAGAGGGGTTATAAATCGACCTTCAATAGTCACTCCCCTCTTTCTCTTGATAACAGAGTCTCCTGAGTGTTAACAGGGCTCAGAGCTGCCCAGAGAGAGATTAGATTTCACAACCTTCCTTGAATGAGGTCTGGCTGTTTGATGACGTCTGGGCAAAAGGGATGTGAGCCTACAGAAGATGTAATTTATGCCGAGGTAACGCAGGGCAACTTTGAAGATGTGTCCTTAAAAGAACATGCCTGGGCCTCAACCCCCTCCCACCCCCACTTCGTGGAACTGAGGATACCACCCTAGGATCTCTTAAACGGGAACTGGGTCCCCGGATAACAATCTGAAGCAGCGTTACCCACGCTGCGGGTCATGGGTTTCGGGGTGCCTTTGTTATAGATGCTTGGCTTTCTATGCTAGCTAAGTAAAGAGTTCCGTGTGGATGTGAGGACTGCAGGAGACAGCAAATGAGTCTTCCACTCCCCCCCCCCACACATCAACTTTACTTTCTGACCCATTTTCTACTTGTCCGAGTGAAGCCGTATCCAAGGAGAAGAGCCCAGTCCTCACTGTGAAAGTGCTGTGGAAAAATCATGGGAAGACTGCTCCGAGGAATGTAACTGTGCTGGGAAAAGAGCAGGGGGTTGTGGTCTTGAGCAGAGGCCAGAGTGTTAAGTCAGCTTCACGTTCACTCATAAGATCTTGGAAAATTAGCCATTGCAGCCAAGGACCCAAGAAGGCTCTTGATGTTGTGCTTACTGATAAGGGTAATCTCAGCCAATGAGAGTGGTCCTGCCACGGAGCAAGGGGATGGCTAACAGGCCCCCAGCCCTCACATCTGGTTCAGATCACTGTATCTTGTAGTCCTTGCCACCACTTCTTCCCCCTCAGGGCTTTTCTCCACAGAGCCTGAGCAGATGTGAACTCTCTGGACTGTGCTGGGGCGGGTGGAAGGGGCTCTGAACTTTTCAATCATTTGTTCATTCATTCGTCAACAGCTATTTATGAAGTGCCTACTGTGTGCCAGGCGCTCTGCCTGACAACACAGCCAGGGCCCCGGCTCTCAAGGCCGTCACATTTTAGTGGTGGAAGACAGAGAGCAAACAAGTAAGTAAGTGAATATTAGATGACGTCATTTTGGATAGTGACTAGGGCTATGAGTACATGACAAAAGGATCATGTGAGTGAGCTGAGGACTACTTTAGGAAGAGTGGTCAGTCTCTCTGACGGACTGACATGCAAACTGGGCCCACAACCATGAGACATGGGCAAGAATAGCACGTGCAATTGTCCTGGGGCTGTGAAGATCTTGGCGAGCTCAAGGAACCTAGAGAAGGTCACATGGTGAGAACAGCACAGGGAGGTCAGGGCAGAGGTCAAAGAGCCAAGGTCAGTGCCAGGGAGCAGGGAGCAGGGAGCAGCTGGCACAGGGTCTTGTGAACTCTGACCTGGAGTTTAGGTTTTATTTGAAGAGCAACATGAAGCCATTGGAGGATTTTTAAACAGGATAGGGGCATGACCTAATTTGCACATTAAACAGATTACCCAGCTGCTGTGTGAAGAATGTTTTTTAAGAGCATCATCAGCTCTGGCTGGTGTAGCTCAGTGGATTGAGTGCGGGCTGCGAACCAGAGGGTCGCCAGTTCGATTCCCAGTCAGGGCACATGCCTGGGTTGCAGGCCAGGTTCCCCAGTGGGGGCCAAGTGAGAGGCAACCACACATTGATGTTTCTCTCCCTCTCTTTCTCCCTCCCTTCCCCTCTGTCTAAAAATAAATAAATAAAATCTTTAAAAAAAAAAAAAAGAGCATCATCATAGGAAGCCCAGTTAGGAGGGTATTGCAGTAATGCTGGCAAGAGGTAATAGCTGTTATTCTCCGCATTTCATGGAGGCCTAGATGAGATATAATTTGTGCAAACGCATGTGACGGAAAATAATAACGCTGTACTTGTATTTGCATAGTGATTTTAATTCATTTCCTATCTCATATCATTTGAACTTGAGAACAGCTCTGACATGAATTATTATGCCCGTTTCTTGGATGCGGACACCAGGCTCGGAGAAGCTGGTGCCCGACGAGATCACAGCCGTGTTAAGTGGGAGAAGTCTGCCTTCACTTGCGGTCTGAGAGTTGTCCCACTCCCCTCTCCCTGGACCACACCACTCTGCCAAATGAAAAGCAGTGGGCATAGAAACCAAACCAGGTAACCAACCACCCAAAGTCCTAGGACCAGTTGCCCTGAAAGGCTTCTGAAGGAGGCAGGTCACTCATTTGGCACTTAGCAAGCCTCACGGGATGCTGAGTTCTGCTTTAGCTGCCGCAAGATGGTTATAGAGCAAAGGAAATGGAAGATATTTCTCCGCTCACAGGCACTTAAAACCCAGCTGGGAAAATTGGACAAACTTCCATAACTAATTTAAGACTACTCAGCAAATTAAGAGTCATAACCAATTAACAAAAGCTTTGGAAAGAACCCAGGTTCTTTCATTGTGGCAAATGAGCCTGAATTCCATGAACAAGTGTAGTCTCTTTAAATGAGCCTCAAGACAGACAGACAAAGGATGGTACAAGAGTACTATGGAAGACTATCTGCCACCAAATTCAACAATCTAGAAGAAATGGATACGTTCCTAGAAATATTATATATAACCTTCCTACACTGAATCATGAAGGACCGGAAAATCTAAATAGACCAATCAATTGGAACGACCATCAGGAACCTCCGAGAAGGTAAACAGGTCACAAAGTCTCTAACCTGTTGGTTGTATTGGCAGCATTTTCTGTCCAGTGTTCAACTTGAGAAGACCCTTTTCAAAGAGCCTTCTGTTGCCTCTTGCTGCATAACAAATTGCCTTTAAATTCAATAGCCTAGGACAACAACCATTTTCATTATCTTCATGAATTCCTTGGTTTAGGAATCTGGACCGGCCAGAGCAGAGCTGGCTTGTCCCTGACCCATCATGTCTGGGCCAGCGGCCAGAATCCTCTGATGAACGCACAGGGCTGGTGCTTGCACTGGGTTGACTCAGGGCTGAGCTGGGCTTACCGATTGGAGCATTTCCATGTCATTTCTCTGTGTGACCTGAGGTCTTCACAGCATGGCAACCTCAAGGAAGTCATTCTTCTTATAGGCAACTCAGAGCACCAGGACCATGGGTCCCAGAGAATAAGGTGGTAAACACCTGGCCTTTTAGGACAGGGCCTCGGAAGTCCTGTAGCCTCACTTCCGCCATAGTCGATTAGGCAAAGCATCGCGAGTCCACCCATACTCAGAGAGGGGACCAGAGTTCCCCTACCTTTCAATAGGACAAGCATCAGAAATGTTACAGCCATATCATAGAACCCACAGTCTCCTTTTGTGCTGTGAGCAGTGGATGATCACATGTAGTAAGATTAGGAAATAAGGTCTGTGACAATGTGTTGGATTTTCTTTATAGTTAATAGCTATGCAAAACAGATATTATAGCAAATAATTTGGAGCACAGAGTTTTGCTGTATGATAACCAAGGAAAACCCACTATTACAGTTCACTGGCTAGGATCCAGTAGCAATTTGGTGTGATTGGTGTGTGTGTGTGTGTGTGTGTGTGCGTGTGATTTCCATCCTGCCAGTAAACATAAGTTAATACTGAATAATATTTGCATATGAACATCGCCGGAATGAAGAATAAAGACATGACTACAACTCAGAGGGGTGTTAATATAGATGTTTTTCTGGAGGTTCATTTCAGTCAGGTTTGAAAGGGGGCAAGAAAAGCACTTATTTCGAATGAATGCTGCTAATTATAAATGAGTCAACTCTTTTTATTAAAGCAAGCCCAGCAGGACTGACACTTGGAAATACTTAGTGAGAATTAATGGAGTTATTATGTGCTTGAGGTAAAAATAAAAAGAGAGGTCTCTGGACTGCTAGAAAAGAAATAAGGAAAGTGTCAGTGTAAGAGCCAGGGAAAAAGTGCGATTTTGTCTGCTGGTTCTCCTGGTGGGCACGCGGTCCACTGTCTAATCCAGTTCCCGGCAGCAGGCACAGTGTGACATCAGAGTGTGATGAAAGGAAGAAAAGGTTTTCTTCTCCTGCAGGAGGGTATAGTGCGTGTGTGCTTGTGGCAGAAGAAAAATCTGGATTCCTTTGAACTCTCCCAATTACTTTTTAAAAAGCAATAAAATTTATTGAGGTATAATTCATGTACCATAAAACCTCCCCGTTTGAAAGGTACAAGTCAGTGGTTGCTGGTATATTCCCGAAAGTTATACAATCTTCAGAGCATTTTATCATCCCTCAAACGACTCCCCATACTCACCGGCATTTCTTTCCACAGCCCCAACCTCAGCCCTAGATAACCAGTGACCGACTTCTGCCTGTCTAGGTTTGCCTATTCTGGACTTTCACGTCAATGGACATGAAGTGATTTGTTATGATTTGTGGTTTCTCCCCCTTAACATAGTGTTTTCAAGTGCCATCCGTATTATTACGGTGAAGAGATGTTGGATTTTTATCAGATACATTTCTACATCTATTGAGGTGATTATAGATCAAAGTTTTTTTTGTTGTTTCTTCTATTAGTTTGAGGTATTACATTGATTTGCTTTCAGATGTTAAACCTACCTTACATTCTCAGATTGCGTCCTTTGCATATGTTGCTGCATTTAGTTTGCTAGTAGTTCGTGAAGGATTGTGGTGTCTACATTCATGAGGAATAAAAACTGTTGTTTGCTTGTCACGTGTTTCTCTGGTTTTGGGATCAAAATAAAGCTGACTTGATAGAATGAGTGGGATGTACTCCCTCCTGTCCAAGTTTTGGAAGTTCGTAAAGGATTGTTATTAGTTCTTCTCTATTTTTTATTTTTATTGATTTTAGAAAGAGAGGGGAAGGGAGGGAGAAAGAGAGGGAGAGAAACATCAGTGTGTGGTTGCCTCTCACGCGTCCCCTACTGGGGACCTAGCCTGCAACCCAGGCACGTGCCCTGACTGGGAATTGAACCAGTGACCCTTTGGTTCGCGGGCTGGCGCTCAATCCACTGAGCCACACCAGCCAGGGCTGGAGATAATACTTTGTAAAAGTTCAATTCTTTTAACTTATTGAGGTTTGTTTTATGGCCTAGCGTACAATCTGTTCCACACGTAACAGAATATTTGTATCCTGCTATTGTTAAGTGAGGTGTTCTATAGATGCCTGTGGGGTCTAGTTAGTTTATACTATTGTTCTAGCCTTTTATTTTTTGGTTGATCTTCTACCTAGTTATTCTATTGTTAAAAATGGGATATCAAAGTCTCCAATTATTCTTTTTTAATTAGTGTGTCTCTCCTTAATACTGCTAGTTTTTGCTTCATGTATTTGGGGGCTTTGTTATTAGGTGCAAATATATATTAGATAAATAATCATTGTGTTTCTGATGAGTGGGCTCTTTTCTCATAGTAAAATATTCTTTTTTTGTCTCTAGTAATAATTTTTATCCTGAAGTCTATTTTATCTGCAATTAGTATAGCCACTCTGGCTCTCTTTTGATTACTCTCTGCACAGGGTATCTGTTCCATCCTTCACTTTCAATCTAGTTGTGTCTTTTAACCTAAAGTGTGTGTCTTGTAGAAAGCACAGAGTTGCATCATTTTTTAATCCATTCTGTCAATCTCAGTCTTATTTTAATTTATTTTTTTAATCCTCACTTGAGGATATATTTATTGATTTTAGAGAGAGAAGGCAGAGAGAGAGAGAGGGAAACATTGATGTGAAAGAAACATTGATTCATTGCCTCCTGTATGCACACTGCCTGGGGATCGAACCCACAACTTTTGATATACGAGGTGATGCTGCAACTAACTGAGCCACCCAGCCAGGGCTCAACCTTTGATTGAAAAATTTTTTAAATTCCATTTACAGTTTGTAATTGCTGATAAGGCAAGGTTTACATGTTATTTAGTTTTTGTATTTCATGTATTTGCACCACTAATTTTCTTTTGTGTGTTAAGTGATATTTTTAGATGCTATTTTAATTCCCATGTATATTCTTTAAATATAGGTTTTTGAATTATTTCCTTAGTTGTGGTCCTGGGGGTTACAATTGTCAGCTTAGTTTAGTATGACCTGATTTGGATGGACACTAACTTATTTCCATCGGTACACATAAGCTTTGATCCAACCCTCTCCTCTCCTTTATTGTATCTTGCCACAGGACTTATAACTTTATGTACTATAAATCCATCAACACAGTTTTATAACTATTGCTCCAGGAAGTTGTCTTCTAAATGAAATAGGAGAAGGAAAAAGTTATAAAGTACATTTATGCTGTCTCTTATAAGTATTTATCTGGTTACCTTTACCAGGGCTCTGGATTTCCTCATCCGAGGGGAGCAGAGGCCTCTGTGTCCCCAAGCAGGGACTTCGGAATCAGGAAACAGCTTCTAGTCCTGCCTTTGCCCCTATTCTGGGAAAGTGGCCTCCTGTTCTTGGGTCTTCTTCACTGTAAAATGAACAATGACTTCTATAATCTTTGCAGCTCCGGAGTTCTGAGAATTTATGACATATATGTCCTTGTGGCCATGGTGCCACAAAAGGCGCCATCCCCAACCTCTGGCCAGACCTGCCCAGGCCACGCCTCTGGAAAACAACCTCTTCTCTGCTTTCCGGCAGCACACCAATTGTGGACTTCCTGCCATGTGGCCCATAAACCCAGTGTCGGAGCCAAGTGTGGAAAGAGGCCAAGGCCGCCTGTGAGGAAGTAGTGACGGACAGGCACACCAATTCCGACTTCCTGCGCATCTGTAGGCTGAAATACAGGAAGTCCTGGCCCGTCTCCACCAAGGCTTGGTTCACACTGTGTGAGGCCCCTGATCAGTGAGGCCCCTTTCATCACTGCCACCTTTGCCTCCTGTTTGTGGGGTGCTTGGGCCCTCAGAGGGAGGGTAATGTGCAAAGGACATCAGCCGGCCCCCTTCCCCGTGCTTCTGCCCCGCCCCCAGCCCAGTGCTGACATCAAAGGGCTCCCAAGCGGCTCTCTGAGGATGTCCTGTGAGCAGCCAGGACTGTTCACGCAGAGGCCAGTCCACATTTTACAACTCTAATTGGGTGCTTTTGCAATGGCAGTGAGTTGATTAAAAACATACACACTCACAGAAGACAGAAAGCACTAAAGACTTCGCTTACTTTGCATATGCTGTGTAAGGCTGTAGCGAAGAGTATTCATGGCAACTTCCCAAAGAGATGGCTGGACTTGCTGGGGCTATGCAGGGCCCCAGAGACCTGATGGGGGGGCCCTACATCTCCCCCTCCCTTCTTTATCGGGGGGGGGGGGTAAAGAGTGGGCCAGGC
Source organism: Macrotus californicus (assembly GCA_007922815.1). Classification (NCBI taxonomy): domain Eukaryota; kingdom Metazoa; phylum Chordata; class Mammalia; order Chiroptera; family Phyllostomidae; genus Macrotus; species Macrotus californicus. The sequence goes on from VMDR010001055.1 coordinate 118,080, forward strand.
TGGAGGCCAGGAAGGCTGCGAGTGTGGTGTTCCCAGCCTGAGTATCACAGGCCAGCAGGTGGCCTGGCCTCAGGTACCCAGATGGGAGGAGAAAGGGCACAGGCCATCGTCACTACAGGTGCCATGTGTAGATGGGGCTGACCTGGGCCTGGCACACTGAGGGGGTCTGGTCCAGACAGGTGAAAAATTCTCACTGGAGCTGCTCACCTGAGCTGCTTACTCAATACCTTGGATGTTGACTGGCACTTTTAGCTTATCCTATCCAGAAGCCACACGAGCTTTCTGTCCTCGTCACCCCAAGCTCTTCCGTGTCGTTCCATCTCAGCTGAGGGGCGCTCCTGCGGGCCATGTCTCTTGTACTCTTCTTGCGATTTCTTAAGAAAGCAAAAACATAATTATTATTTAAAAATGTTATTACCATAGATTCATACCATCAGGAAAAATAAAGAGGGAAAGAAGCAGCTAATAATAACAAGTCACTTTTAAAATGTCCTAAAGATAGAGGCAACCACATCCAAATAATCCACCACTGCCCAGATCAGGGGGCAGCAGACTACAGCCTAGCACCTGCTTTTCTGGATGAAGTCTCTGGCCCATGGCCGCCTCATCCTCCAGATGCCCCTGTGTTACGAAGCCAGAGTGCAGGCAGATTGTGTGGCCCGCACAGCCTCTCATATCACTACTGGCCCTTTCCAGGAAGTTCGCTGACTCCTGGCCTGGACAGGAAACTCCCTGTGCTTGGTGCGCCCTCCATCATGCTGGGCAGTCACCCGCAGCCACTGCTGAGGCCTCTGCCTCCATTCACTGTGTTCATCTGTCTCTCTACTGTTGGTCAGTCTAGATTTATCTTCACATTATCACAGGACCTGGCACATTGTGAGCCTTTCTGTGAGTCCACGTTGTATAATTATTTCTGTCCTGCTTACGTGAGGACATCTCAGCTGATCTCCCGTTTTTCAGCGGGGTCAGGTGTGGCTGCAAAGGTCAGGTCTGTCCTGATCTGAGCCCCACACAGGAAGCCCATAGCCTTGTCCTTCTCAACCAGGGGACAGGGGTGTCCTGTCTCTGAGAGCTCTTAGCCACACCGGCCAACTGGAAGCTGCCCTCTACTGCACCCACAGCTTGAGCCAGGTCGGCAGCAACTGGGAGTGGGGACAGTTAACTACCGTCGGTTGTGACGAGCCAAGGATGGTGGTCTGCATTAGCCAAGTCTGACATGCATATTTTTTAGGTGAGAAATGGCCATTCTGTTCCATTCACATGAAAGTAATTGACTCATGTTTCTGAAACATTTCTAAGCAAGCATTTCATACCACATAGGGCATGAAATGAAGTGTCAATGTACTTGGAATTGGTGGCCAACACCACTGTTGCAAAACAGACAGCCTGGTCCAGTACATTTAATGTGCCCCCGATCTCACATCTACTCTGAGTCAGCTTCTTCACACTCCCCTCGAGTAGCCTGAGACCGCAGCTCTGAGCCAGACCAACCGATCCCAGGTCTAGGCTGGCAGAACTCACTTAGGGAGACCGAATGCAGCCCAGAGCTCATCCAGCGTGAGAAGGTGTCACATGGGCCCTGGGAGCTGTGTGTGTGCACATACGTGTTCCAGCCCAGGTACCGGTGTGTATAGGTGGGGGGAGATGGGTGAGAGGGCCTGGTGTTTCTGGAAAGAGGCAGTTGTATGTGAAGTGCTCTTGCTTTGCCGTCTTCTGCGCTCTCCTCTAGGAAATGGCATTTGACTCGAGAGCCCCTGTTCTCTGAGAGTCACATGGGCAGAGCCTTCTCTGTCTCAGCCACAGGTGGTAGATGTACATTAAGATGACTTCCCGGGGAAGAATGGTTCTCTCTGGGCGCAGGCTCGGGGCAAAGGAATGCATCGGGTAGCTGCTCTGAGGGAGCTCCTGGGGGTCTCATCTTTACAGCTTAATTAAAGAATGACAGGCAAGCAGGTTGGCCGCAGACATGTGGACCTTGACTAACTATGATGCTGTACTCATTAAGTCTCTGGAAGGGTCTGTAAGCATGGCCCCCCACGAAGCCGCCAGGTTCAAATTAAGCAGGTCACTGTTGAGCATTTTCTCCAGAAGGCTGATTCCCAGGTTGCTTCCCAGACCAGGTAAAGACTCACTTCTGTTGGCCTGAGGCACACAGCCCAGCTCAGCCAGGGAGGGCATTTTGATGATCTGTCCAGATGGACTCACGGGTTCTGAGCCCTCTGCATTCTGAGCTGCAGCAGCCGATAGGCACGGTGAGTCAGGGCTTCCTGCCCCTGAGGATCCATCGAAGTTCTTGCGGAAGAAACATAGACCACATTCATCATTTTTCTGTCTCCTTCAAGGGTTTCTTCCATGAATGTAGTTGTTCCCCTTCCCTTTGTCATAAACACCCATTGTCTGTGTCTCCTAATTGAAACACTACTTGGGCTTCTGCCTGAATCAGTGCTTCCCGAAGAGCTATTCTCATTGATCTCAAATACTCGTAAACACTCTTGCTTCTCACTTTGAAAGGCCTTTTATTTTTAGGTTAACAATGCCAAATAAACATCGGTGCACTATAAACTGAGTGCGGAGTTCCCCAGAGAGGATGCATTTGAACCCAAGTCCCCACGTGCTCTGCTCTTCCAGGTTCATGCGCAGAAGGCCCTCCCATCCCCTGGCAGGACCCAAGGCTGCCCTGCTTCCTCTTCCTCCTCTCCAGGGTCACTTGGCTCCCTGCCCTCACTGGGGCACAAGGAGCCTGTCCCTCCCACAGGAGCCTGGTTTACTTCAAACTAGTGATGGCTGTCCAGCCTCTCTGTGCCTTGAGCTCCTGATGCCCGCCCCAAGGCTTCTGCTCCTCCTTGTTGCTTCCAGATCCTTGAGGCCAGTGAGCTATTACAGATGCTGGGTTTGCTCATCCTCAGGACCTGCAGTGTGTGCTCTCTGCCCCCTCCCCTGCCAGCTCCTTCTCTGTGAGTCCAGCTCTGGGTCTGCTGCCCGCCCCCCGCCCCGTCCCTGCTTCATGTGTGGGGCAGATCCACCCACGTCAGAACCCTGGCCACAGCAGATAATGTCAAACAGCAGAAGAGGGAAAAAAGTGGTTTTGCCTTGGCTTGAAAATATATCACATCATACTTCTTATTTTTATAGCACCAGCAGTGTTTTGCTAAGTTTTTGCATATGGTAACCTTAAAATAAATTCTAGATCTAGAATAAACATCACTTAGTGCATGCTTCTAGGCACACAAGGGTGCCACCCACCCTTGATCCAGGTGTGGATATTTGGCAGCCTGTGAGGGAAGCAATTCTGAGCTGGCACCTCCACACCTGTCACACGGGGATAAATAATGTCTACACGACAGAGCTGCTTTGAGGAGATTCTGTGACAGCATCCAGGTAACAGTTCTCACCGATAGCTACTGGCACTCTTTCTTCCTGAGTTAACTTTAAAGCCCCAAGTCAAACACCAACTTCTCCAGGACGCTCTTTATGTCGATCACAGTGCAGGTGGTTGTTTCTTTTCTCGTTAAGTAAGAAAGGGAGAGAAGAGATGTCATGTCGGAAAGAAAACAAAAACAGCTTTATGAGTTTGCAAGGAAGGGACTAAGCCTTGCCGGTGTTCCAAGTTGCCTCGAGGACAGAAGACAGGTGACCAGTGGGGTGTCTCCAGGTGGGTTCACTAACCTGGGACACCCATGTGAGCTCACTCACACCTGTCCCACTCCAGAGCCAAATCATCTTCAGGTAGCGCCTTCCTGGCCAGGTTGAACCTTTGCCATGACCTCATACCTTTCTCTTGCCTGGAATAGACGTGTTTATTACGCTGTTTGTTGTTGGTTTTGCCTCCGTACCTATTGCTACCAACACCTGTGGGCCTGGGCATGGTTATTACCTTAACAAAGTAGCAATTAAGAGAAGCACCTGTGAAGAGCCATCTTTTCCGGGGGGCACAAGTCGGAATAAAGAAAGATGTAGAGATCACTGCCCTGCCCTAAAGCTGCTCAACATCCAGTTGCTGACAGAGATCTTGTACTCTGTTTTAATCTAAGAACAGGGATGTGAGCAGTGGGAGAGGGGTGGTGGGTTGGGGTAAGCGGAGGAGGGAGAGGTGGTGGGGGTGGGGTATGCAGAGCTGGGAGAGAAGGGGGTTTGGGGTGGGAAGAGGAGCCACGAGGTAGGGAACCTGAAGAGGAGAGGGGCTGGGCACCCACATGCCTGAGTGTGAAGTTGTAGGACTGCATCCCAGTGCCCACTGCACCCTGTCTGGACTTTGCTCTGTCCCCAGTGGCCCCCAGAGAAGGGGTGAGCTTGCTCCAGCCCAGGAGGGAAGTGCCTGCCCCTGGCCTTTCTTCACTTCTTGCTGTGGAGCATCACCCAGAGAAATCCCCAGCATAAAACTTGGCCAACTGCGTTTGACACATTGTGTCAGTCACAGCACCTTCTCCATACACTGCACAATTATTATTTTGTATTTCACTTATGTTTTTACCTTTCTTGAAATAATAAAGCATAATATGCCAAAATGTTGCATATTTTCTTCCATCTTCAATATTAAAATGGCTACACAAGAATTCACCAATTTTGATTACGTTTTTTAAAAAATGCATGCTGATATGACAGCTGTCACAATATAATCTAACAAAATCGTTTCAAACAAAGTTAAAGGCAACTAAGCAGTACTGGAGCCATCGTCCAGAAAAAAACAAATGAACCTTTTAGCCAACCTGACATATCAACAAAGGAGTTAAAAAGATGGACAGGCAGAGTGGTTGCCTATTCTTTTCAACTTGCTCGGTCTCCACAACTTGCAGTCCCTGTGCCTCCTTCCCCAAAGCCCTGAGCCATTTGCCTTTCCCCCACCATCTCCCCGCCGCAGTGCTGCCCACATCTGCACACTGGCACTGCCTGCACGAGGGTTGGGGCAAAAGCCCCGACCTGCTCCTTGGGCGTTTGTAAAGCTGCATCCCGGCCCCCAATACACCCTGCGGTGCGGGGTATCCATACCTCTTTGAAGCACCAGCATCTCCTGTGCTCCCCTCCTGCACAGGGGAAGGAGAGGCACCTGTGTCATCACTGGCAGACACACTTGAACTCCACTTCCCTTCCTTTGCCAGTGCCTGACCTTGCTGGGCTCAGGGAAGGCTCACACTGTGCTGGGAGATGGTAGAGATCCCGCCAAGCTGGTGCTTCAGAGCAATGAATTGGGATGGTGACTACTGCCTACCGTTCTCCAGCTCACAAAGCCGGGTGCCCTGCAAGTGGCTGCATCTCAGGAAGCGCTGGGTGAGAACCGGAGGCCTCGCTGTATTGTGCTTTAATTTGCCCCTTCCTGAAAGTTTCCACAAGCTTTCCTCTGAAGAAAACACTTCTGGTTTGATCGGTTCCACTTGTCATAGTTTTCTGTCTGGATGCCTTTGGGAACTGAGCCGGTGTCAAATATTTGGGCTGAGATTAGGCGCTGGGCCGGACTCCATCCTGACCTGCTGCATCAGCAAACTCATGTAGAGCAAAGTAACCAAGGAGGCCAAGTGCCCTGGAAGACACTGGCCTCCCTCTGGCCGGGACCACCTTCCCCAGGGCTCCTCTAAGAGCTTCTCTCTCTCAGGAGAGGAGCAGGATGCACAGTGACTGGACAGCTATTGAGAAAGAGAGGAAAGAAGCTTGGGGAACACAGATCAGCTGATCATGGGAAACAGAGAGCAGGGCTGGCCAGGGGGCTCTCCTCGGGACCACTGACCTTTCTCTTGGTTCCCTGAGGGTAAGAGTGGTGGCTGTATGTTTTCTTGTCCTATACTTAGCATATAAGCTGTGTCCAGTCTAGTGCACCTTGGCATTCAGTTGGCATATAATAAAGGATGGTTAATTGAATGGATGAGTATCATTAGAAAGCAAAACTTCTAAGTGGTCTGTGTATTCCAGAGAGCAGAATAAATCTCTCTCCTGAAGTAAAGCGAGTTAAGCTGTCAATCAAAAACAAATGAAAAGCTAAATGTTCCAAGTGGTCTAATTAATTGGGAGCATGCTGAGGCTAGGGATTCTGGCTTTCGTTTTCAAGTCTCCAGTGCTCACACCATGCTCAGCACATAAAGTGCATGACAAAGTTGAATGAATGAAACATTTCAGGGTCCAGAGTTGACGAAAACATCCTACCTCCAGCTTCTGCCCCAACTTACCCTGCCCTCTCAGTACCCTCCTCTCCACGTCCCCTTCCTCGGTATGATCTGAGGCCAGAAATCCCATAATCAGAGATACTTTCTTTTACGTGGAGGTCCTGACTCTTTAAAAAAAAAAAAAAAGCTTTGTGGGCCCTAGCTGTGTAGCTCAGTTGGTTAGAGAGTCATCCCGATTGATTCCTGGTCAGGACACATACAAGAAGCAACCAGTCACCCTGACTGGTGTGGCTCAGTTGTTTGGGCGTCATCCCGTAAAGCTAAAGGTTGCTGGTTCGATTCCCAGTCAGGGCACATGCCTGGGTTGCAGATTTGGTGCCTGGTCAGTCGGTCCATGAGAGAGGGGCAACTGATTGATGTTTCTCTCTCGCACTGATGTTTCTGTCCCTCTCTTCCCCTCCAAGCATGTCCTCAGGTGAGGATTCAAAATGAAATGAAGTGAAACCTAAATAAATAAGAAACAACTCGTGAATGCGTAGATAAGTGAAACAATAAAATCAATCTCTCTCTTTTCCTCTCTCTCCAAAATCAATAAATAAAACAAATTTAAAAAGGACTTCAAAAGTCTTATCATTTATAACCAAGAATGAGGGAGCTTGCCAAACCCTTCTATGACAGTCTGCTTAGTTGAGGACCAGGAAGGCAGCACATGCAAAGGGGAAGCGGGGGGCGATGTGACTGGCAGGAGAAGCCAAGGAGGTGGTCCGAATTCTCCCCCCACCTCCCCATTCCTCCACTCACCCACATGGACCACCTCTGGTCCAGCACTGCCCTGTAGAAGGAGAAATGTCACCTAGACCTTGATCATTGCAATGAGGCAATTGTAAGCTGTGAGGGGCAGGGCCTGTCATCAGCCCCCTTAAGAGAATTGGGCCTAATTATACATAGAAAGGCTGCAGCCTTGCAGAAAAGGACAGAAACTCAAAAAAACAGATTTAGATTGTAAGCTCGTGGGTGGGGTTTCTAGCAGCAGTGGATTCAGGGTGGATGAGCACCTGATCTTGGCAGCAGGTGTCACAGCCGCCGGGAGCACCCGCAGCCCTAGAGCACGCAGTCTCTTGGTGTCGGGCTTTACGAAGGAATTAACGATGAGACTCAGGAGTGGGCTTCAGGTGCTTCCCTGTGGAGCTCTGCTTATGTGCCCAGTTGGGTAGAAGAGTCATAGAGAAGGGACGAGGGTCCTGAGACCCAGGAGAGCGATGACTCCTTTGGGGGCACACAGATCGTTGTCCAGAACTGGGCCTGAATCCCAAACCTGGGTTCTCAGGCCACCTGCAGGTCTGCCACCTTCACCCTTGTTAGCAGGCATGTCCCCGGATGGCTCGAGGGGGTGGTGGGAGCGCTCACAGGAAGGGACTTTGGGAGGATGGCGCCAACAACCACATGTTGGGTTTGGAGAAAACAATTATTTAGGGTCTCAGTATATCCAAGTGATGCTCTATTTATAGAGCTTAGGCCCTGGGATGATGACGCAGTAGAAACAGCTGTTGGTCTGGACAGTGGCCTTAGGACACAATTACTAGCAACAATCAACTCCCAGACGCACTGCAGGGATGCAGACCTTGCCCGCTGGGAGAGAGCAGAGGTCATGAGACAGAGACCAGAGCCACAGGAGGTGTCAGGAGCACACTCTGCAAGCCTAGCACCGCCTCGCTTGAAGACAGTCAGCTGCTCTGGGGGAACTGGGTCCGGACCTGCCCGGCTTCTCAGCTGAAATCCTGAGAGGGAGTCTCAGTGCCTGTGAATGGCATAGAATGATCATCTCTCAGAAGTGTGTCCTTTCAGCCTGAGCAGCTGAGATACACTTCCTGATGAGACATTTCCAAGGCTGCTGTCTTTCAGGCTAAAATCTCACCTCCAGACTCCACATTTTAGATCCTACATGCATCTTCGACATGGCAAGTCTCTGCGTGAAACCCAGAGCAGGGCAAAGCACAGGGGAGTCAGGGAATGAATGAGAAGGAATGACTGAGAAGTGAATGAAGTCATGCTTTACTTTATTTCATGAGACAAATACATACTCCTTCATTTTCTCAAACAATTACTGAATGCCCAGCAGATGACCAGGAATACGTTGTTCTTTCCTGATGTGGTTGGTAGAGAACTAATTAGACCAGAGGTAGAACCGGTGCATACATAATACTGATTATACGGGGAATGGTGCCTGTTCTGTGTGCTGTGTATGAAGCAGACCAGGGGAAGAGGGGGGACGCAGCTGGAAAAGGGGGATGCGAGGCAGGAGACAGGGAGACAGGTGCTCCCCTCTGGGTCCCCAGTGCAGACTTGTCCTAGAAGGGTAACTAACGGTTTGCAGGTGGTCGCAAGTACCAGCCCGAACATAGTCTATTTCCGGTCACTAGCATTTGACCCCATGGCTATAACAGGGCCTTAGGAAGGAAGTAAAAGCAGGGAGCTCAGGATGTGACCCCAGACATACTTGGTGACTGCAGAAATTAAGGACTGCTTTCGAAGCACTGGTAGGCCCGGGGCTTTCAGGAAAGCAGAGCGTCTGAGGATGATGGCTCAGCCCCTTGTCGAAGCTTCTGTGCCTCTCAGACGTCGTCCCTGGAAGGTGAAAGGAAGGGGAAGGAGGGAAGAGAGACCGGGCCCGAGGGAGGGCAGGAAATCAGGAGAACTAGCCATGGACCAAGGCAAGGTGCCCAAATCTATTGCATTAGGTAAAAGAGTCCCAGACTCTAGGTTCCGTGTCTTCTGAAATGTCTGCTTACTGACACCTAGCATCCTCTACCAGGCCCTTTCCTTCCCATCTCTGGCCTCATTCAGATTCTTTCTGTGCAGTGACAGTCATGTATCAGCTGGCCAGGGCCATTGGGGTTTTTATGGCCTCCTTCCTCCTTCCAAGGGAAGAGGAACTCATGCTTCTGGTGGGTCTTGCATGATCTCAGTTAGTTCTGACAATAAAGCATGAGGCTTCCCCATTGTACAGGTGAGGACACTGAGGCTCTGAAGGGTAGAAGGTCTTGTCCGAAGTCACACAGGAGCAGAGAGAGTACGATGCCACCAACAGTCAATGCCTTTCCAGGGTGGGCGCTCCCTCTCCCAGATCTGACCAGCCCCTTGCTCTGCGCTCTGTGAAAAGCCTGCTTCCTCTCTCTTCTCTCCCTGTCCTGGGCCTGAGGTTCCCTGGACTTGTTTCCAGTGTTGAAATCCCCAGGAACTTTAAATATGAGGGTTTATTTTGTGGGAATCAGAAGAAGATAGAAGAAAGACAATGGGGTCATCATCAGGCATAGAGCCTTGCATAGCCCAAAGAATAATGAACTTGGAGCCAAGGTGAACTGGTCTCATGTGGTGAAAATGGAAACAAAAACCAAAACCTCAGATAAAGCTAGGGGGCAGAGGTCACTTGGAGACCTCACATTACATTATTAATATTTTCCAAGGACAGATGAAAATGTGCCAGGGAGCAGAGATAATGAAGGGGTCCTTCAGCTCAGAGGTCCATGGTGGTGTCCACACAGGTCTCAGACCAACCCCAGGTGGGGCTGAGAGCTGCACTGGGGGACACTCAGAGGGAGAGGAGAGGACGGAGGCTTTGGATCATGCTCGGGGCTGGGGGCTGGGGACACAGGTCCAGGAATAAATTAAAAGTCAGAGCTCAGTATTGGCTCCGCACGTTTTGTCTTTGGGGCTTATCTCTAAAAAGTTAATGAGTTCTGAACAAGTAGATTCAGTTCTGTACAGAATGGACTGAGGTGTGGATCGAATGTCCCGGAGAGCTGTGTCTAAGGACAGAGAGACACAGATTCAAGGTCATGCCCCGGGACACTTAGAGAAAAGCCGGGCTGGGAATGAGGCCCCCAGGCAGAGAGAAATGAAGGGAAACCCGAGGAGAGGCGATTCTAAGTGGTCAGTGAAGGCCCCCGGGAGGCCATCCATCGACCACTCAGGTCACGTGCCATTGAACATGCCCATCACAGACCAAGTACACGGGCACATCCCAGGTCAAGAAGGTGTAATCCATTTTACCATGTAATGAATAAATCTCTTCTCCACCTGTTTCCTCTACTATCTTTACAGCATCACTGGTGACACTTCCTGGTAACCATTCATTACATTTTACAAGGTAAATACTGAACCACAGATACCAGCAGGCCCTCTGGGGGACTCAAGGGAACCACTTCAGGTTGAAGGACCCTCAGCCTGGGTTTAACCTTCCCTGTCATATTCTTCTAATGGAATTTAGAAACACTTGCCGTTGTCGCCCTTGACATGGTAGCCAGGACCCAGACCGAACTGGAGGCTTTTTGCAGTTCAGAGCCTAAGCCTAGATGGCCCAGCTGTTCTCATGGCAGCCAGGGCTGGGTGCCGACTCACACGGAAGAATCCCCCTGAGCTACGGCTCATCCCTGTGTCCATGCGGGTGTGTGGGACGCAAAGCTCCCGGCCCTGCGCATTTGTGGGATGCACAGATGAGGGAGTTTTTAAATCAACCTTATCATGTATATAATTAACATAAAGTAAGAACTTATAAATTGGCCCGGCTTGGGTAGCTCAGCTGGTCAGAGCGCCATCCTTCGGTGCCAAGGTTGTGGGTTTGATCCTTGGTCAGGGCACATACAGGAATCAGTCAATGAATGCATAAATAAGTGGAACAACAAATTGATGCCTCTTTCTCTCTCTTTAAAATAAATAAAGTAAAAAAAAAAAGAATTTAAACTTATCATTCCAAAGTTTCAGAAGGAGTTTACAATGTTAAAAGTGTAGTTAACCTTCATTGAGTATTTATTATGTGCCAAGGATTATTTCATTCAATATTTAAAATAGTACTATGTGGTTATTACCACCTACTTACAACAAAAGATGATAGAGGCTTAAACAGGCCGTGTAACGTGCCCACGGACAGACAGCTAGTAAAAGCAAGGGCCAGAGTGGAAACACCTCTCCGCCTGAATTCGGAGCCTGCATCCAATATAACATTTTGACGGCCTGTCTATAGGACCTGATATGAAGGCTGCCACAAGAGTGTGTCAGAATGGATACGTGCAGAAAATGAGATTATTCAGAGAGTTAAGGGCAAGGCAGGAAGCCAAGCCATAGATTCTTCCCATGGGCCAGAAGTTTAGAAATTCTCTGACTCTTACAATATTTGTGAAATGAGGTAATCGCCCAAACACAGTTAGTAGATCCATAGGGTTTAACATCACAAAAAAGGTCAATTCAAGCTGCCCATCCATGTGAATGCTGTCCAGGAAGACAAGGCCTGGCTTCCACCCACTGATCGAATTGTCCTCCCCTGGAGTTGGAGGGGAAGGGACAAGGTCAGATGAGGGACAGAGTGGTAGGGGCACCAACTAGTCCTTCTTAAAGGACACTCCCGAGGCTCCCTGGCCTCAACCCAGGGTTCCCTGGGATAGAATAAAACAATAGAGAAATTTTTTTCCAATTAAATGAAGAGAGAACATTCTCAACTTTCAGATTCCTCTCATAAAGTATTCTGGAAACTTTAATGCCTCCTACTACTTGTCTGCTAAGAGGTATAGAGAACAAAACAAGTGGAAACGAGAGTAATTGAATACATGGACAACATCAGCAGCAGCTAATTCAGCTCATTTTAATAGTTTATTTTTATGTGTTCATCTGCTTATGAGCTTATAAAAGATACTTAAAATACAGGCCTGCTCTCTGATAGTACGTTTATTCCTAGCTCACATACGGAGATTAAAAAGGGGGGGAGGGATGACCAGGAGGAAGAAACATGGGCTTCAGAGGTGACACGTCATTGCCAGAGTCCTAGCCTCACCACAGATGACCAGCTGTGTGGTTCCATGAGGTCACTTGGCCTCTCGCAGCTTTGGTCTCCTAACTATAGAATGAGGACCAACGGTGTCCCCCTGGTCACGTTGTTCTGAAGGTTCAGGTCGATGAGGAAGGTACCTGGAACAGGAGCAGGGGCTCAAAGGTAGCATTACTCTCTCATGGAGTGGTCCAAAGAGAAAACGACTCTGCGATTTTCAGTTGCTGGCTACTTGAGCGCGTTTGAGAAAGCCTGCCATAGGCCTTGTTGTCACCCGTATTTAAGCGGATTTTTAGGACTCTTCAGAGGCAGGATCTTTTCTTCTGGCCTACAGAAGGGACGTGCCAGGAAGTGAGATCATGTCTTCACTCACTGTTCTTCATCTCGCCACCACCGTCCTGGCATCATGACCTCAGTCTGGGGAGTTGAGGCCACGTGTGGGTACAGTCAAGGTCAAGCTCATGATGGCTTCTAAGAGCACGAGTCTGTTTTTCATTCATTTTATATGATCAAGGTGGGAGTATGAGTGGGGTGACCCACCCTGGATAACTATCAGGCACTGAACACCCGTTCACCCTATGACCCAGCGATTCTGCTAGGTGTGCTTCCCTCCTTGCCCACCAAAATGTCGCCATTAGCATCCTTTACAAGAGTTAAAACCAGAAAGAACCCAAATGTCCCTCAACAGAACAGGTAAGTGAATTGTGCTCTATCCATACATAGACTCCCATAAACAATGAACAGATGCTGTGTGCAATGCCGTAAATATAATGTGGAGCAAAAGAAGCCAGAAACAGAAGGCTGTACTGTATGTACTATTTCATCTACATAAAGGTTCAAACAGGCAAAAGTAACCCAGGACATTAGAGGGGAGGACAGTGACAGTGGTTCCTCTGGAAAGAAGTAGCCCTGCCCAGGGGGTGCGGTGGGGACGAGGAGGTCGGGGCCCCGCTCCTCATGCTTCTTCACCTCTGTTCTGGGTGGAACACCTGGGCAGGGCCATTGTGTGAAATACAGGGGGCTGTGCACACTCACAGCTCGTGCATTTTTGGAGTGGACTTGTTGTATGTCAACCGAAGTTTTAGAACAGGAAGAGGCGAACTTCAAGGGGTATACGTGTGCGTGTAGCCAAATACATTCCTGATGTGTTTTCAATGCTCACATTGGGCAAAGTCATGCTTTTCATATCCAACCCTCCCCACCACACACACACAGAAACAATGAGTTTGTGCATGATCTCATTTAAAAAATACAATTAAATGCCCCGATTTGATTCCCTCTGGGAAGGTAGGGCCAAGACCAGTAGCGCATCTTCTGATGTCTCAGCACTACCCCATCGCTGCCGAGGGCCTGCAGAAACTGACTTACTGCTTACAGCGACCACGTGAGCAGAGCGTCACTGTTCCCCTTTCCATGTTGGGCAAAGGGAGGCTTGGTGTCCCCTCAGGTCCTGGCACAGACCCAGGCTGGCTGTTGCCCTTCCCCTGTGCTTTTTGCCAGAGGCCCACTGCCTCTCCTTGGGGACCAGGAGCGCCCTTCCTGAGAATATTTATTTACTTACACACAACAGCTGGGTTTACAGATAATAGGATGTGGCTGTTCAAAGCTGTCCCTTGGTATGTAACGAGGGGAGGGGGCACTTGGCCACTCTGAACTAAGGGACACGTCCTCTCCTTTTCCGGCAGCCCCTCTGCCAGGCCCACACGGATTGAACAACTATTTCAGGAAGATGCTCCCTTGGGCTTCGTTGTTTTTTTTCCTTTTCCTTTTGGGTGCTACATGGCAGAACCTGAAGCGTCCCACCCTGCAGTTCGAGCTGCAAGATCTTTCCAGGCGCCCCTCAACAGATTTCTTCATCTCACAGAGTTCAGCTCACGCCCTGTTCCCCCCACCTCTGAAACCTCTGAACTGAACAAACCCACATTCCTTTTAGGTGAGATAGCAAGTTCCAAAGGAGGAAAACAGTTTGTAACAAATGTGCTAGAATATTTTGAAAACGGTTTGTACTTGAAGGAACGCAGGAGGGAGAGGCTTTCAAAGCTGATCTTTGCCTGGAGAGAAGATTTGCCTTCCATCACTCTCTGAGATGCCTCAGCTCAGTCCTGGAGAGATGTGTCCTGTTTTTTCCTTCAGGAGGAAATGTCACTGAAGGGAGGAGAGGGGGGAAGTCCTCCCTTCCCTGTTACTCCCATCCTATGTGCCTCCAGGGTCTAGCCCAGGTGTGACCTCCAGCCCCAATCTCATTCTTCCCTCTGAATCCCTTACTGTCTGTGCATTCCCTTTGATACTTACTCATGTAAGTTTTTATGTTGCATCTGCTTATCTCCCAAAGAAGATTGTGAGCTATTAGAGCACTAACAAAATTTAAATTAATATAGTCTCATAAACATTTAGTGACTAAATTAATGTTTATATGCATTGTATAATTGCAGGCATTTCAAATAAAATTTTAAAATCCTAATTAGGATGCTTTTGGCTGCAAGAAACAGAAAACTTTGACTTGAATGTTTTCATTGGCTAGAGAAGTAGGATCTCATATGACAAGATGTCTCAAGGTGGGGTAGCTCCAAGTCTGGCTAGTCTTTTAACTCAATAATATCTTTGGGGGCCAGGGACCTTCCATTTTCTGCTCTGCTTTTTTCTGTAGGTTGGCTTTGTCTCCGGGACAATGGCCCTCATGGTGGTAACATGGCTGCACAGTTCCAGGCATCTCATCAAAAACCACAATGTCCAGAAGGAAAAGGGCTACCTTTTCCTTGCGCACTTTTTAGTTGTACAAAAATCTTTCTCAGAAGCCCCTCGGCAAACTTTCTCTCACATCTCCTTGGCCAGAGCTTGCCCATCCTAAAACAATCAGCAAGGGAGATGGACTGCTGTGGCTTGTTTATAGACTGGGGTTTAGGATTTGCCCTCAGGCTAGAACAAGGTCATTTTCCCAGAGCGAGAGACCTGGACAGAGCTATGGCTCTGTTAGCAAAGAAGATGAGGTCCCATTAGGGATAAGGCACAGCAATGTCTGCCACTGGAAGGCCTGGAAGTTGCACAGTAAAAGAAATCCTGTGTACATGTCAAAACAGGTTCCCTGAGAATCTGTCTGTGAACTTCCAGGGGTTTGAAGAACCCTGATGTCATAGGGAAAACATGGCCCTCAAAGCCAGGAGCAGGGGTCAGTGTTCCAACCCTGTCCCACCCTAACTCCGGTGGGCATAACTGGCAACCCCCACAGGGAATAAAAAGAGATAAAAGCCCTTGTGGAAGTTCCTGATGAATTGCTGGGGTTTACTGAACGCTAATTTTACTGTTGAGACTGTGTGCCTCACTTCTTGCTGTGAGGAAAAGATCATCTGGCCATGCCTTGAGGTTACCCGCCCCCCCCCCCCGACATGTCACAGATCCCCCCATCAGTCCCAGGCCCTACTGGACTAGCTGCATGGGGCCCATGGATAAGGACAGCGGGTGGCATGCCATGAAATTCAAGGACATCTCCATCTGGCGAGAGGGCTCAGGCTTCTGCTAGAGTCTTCCAGGGAAGCTCCATGTTTTCAAAGTAACACGACGAAGCCCCTGTCATCCACAGAGCACAGAACTCTGCACCATCCATACAACTGAAGGGTGGGAGATCGGAGAAAAGCTTCATGAAGATGCAGCAGCTTAAGAGGAAGGTGTCTGAGTCGCTACACACCTTGAACACAGCTCCTGGTCCTCATTCCACAGCTGGCCCCTCTTTTCCCACTGGCCGGTGGCTCTGCGGGGACAGAGGCCAGGTCTTTTTCTGCTCATTCTTCTTAGCGTCCCCTTCCTCTGAGGGGCTGGGGACAGGGAGGTCAGAAGCTGAGGCAGAAAGTGAATGTGTTTTCATTTTAATATTTTTTAAAATTAACACACATGCATAACAGGAAATAAAGAGGTTACCAATAATGTTTTATATACTTAAATTATTATAAGAAATATTTATCTTACAAGTAGTTTCCATTTATCGTTTTTTCCCATGTATTATGTTTTACTTGCTAAAAATTTTTAGGCTCTTCCTTTCACTTCAACATATTTGTATAATCATTTTGCCTTCCTCCACATAATTGCAAGATTGAAAGCTCTTTTCTTCCTTCCTTCCTCCCCATCAAAGTGAAAATTCTAAAAAGAAAAACAGAAGCAAATTCATATTATACGAAAATAACAAGTGTGGGGAGGGATTTGTGTCCCTGTGTGCTTCTTGAGCTTAAGTAGCACGTGAATTCCAAGAGCCAGTGTGCACCAGAGACTTCACTGTGTAAACAGGATGGCCTGGCCATAGGTCTGGGTGGACAGAGGAGGGAAGAAACAGAGGGAGTCTCATTTAATCGGAGAAACACTACTGCTCTTCTGCCAGAGGGAGCCGGGCTACTGGAGCAGACTTCCTTGCTGACTGCTCATGGTATCTCTAGATGGTTTCCAGGAAGCCCAGCTATACTGAGTTTTTCATAATTGATGATGATTCCGAGTACCACTTCCCAGCCCGGGTCCTTCTCTCAGCCTGGGTCATGGATTCCTTTTAGTGAGTGCAAGAAGACATTCTGGGCAGGGCATTCCTCAGGGGCTGTGGTACTGCTCGGGTCTTCGGCCTCATGTTTCATTCAGATCAGTAGCTGAATTAATGGATAATGGACCAGCGCGATGTATTTTCTGTCGGGTCCCAGCCAGCAGCTTTCAAAACTGTGTCCAATCCCGGAACGCAGTGACCTCTCGGCTCCCACCACCCAGGAGGCCCAAAGGAGAACCCTCCTCTCTGCCCAGGAGGTGCGGGCATATGTTTGCTGCCTAAGCTGATGGGAAATGGAGCCAAAGCAGACTGCTGAGACAAGGAGCTAGGAAACAGAACTTCAGGCTTCGCCAGCGTCTTCTTCCTCTGAGTGCTCTTGCCCTCCCTGCCTGCTCTGCTTTCTAATCAGCTACCTCTCCTGCATCCTGGGAACAAAACTGCAACCTCAGGGAACCCCACTCAAGCTTGAGGACATAACTCTTGACAGATCAGGAGTGTGACTGTTAGTTACAACAGGCCATGTCTGTGTCACACTATTCACTTCTGGAATTTCATCTTATATATTTTTTTCAGTTCATTACATGTGTGTCTTATCTCTCCGACTACGCATTAAGATCCTAGAGGGCAAGGACTGGGCTGATCGTTCATATGCCCGCACCTGCACTCTCCACCCCAGCTCTGGTCTGGAGCTGACCACAGGTGTTTACTGAGACTTGCTGTTTGCCTGAAAAACTATTTTGCATTTCACTAAAGTTTAACAAATGATAACATAGACAGAGAAATGTATTTTATCTGGCATAACCGTTCCACAACCCACAACATCCACAACATTTAAGAAACTTCTTCCTGTTGAGATAAAGGGCAGAGGCCTAAATTCACAGGATGGTCAATCTTAAGTGTTTGGAGGAAGGGGAAGCACTTGCTAACCTACAGCGGCGATTATTATCACCTCTAATTGAGCGCACTTAGTAGAATTACACTTAAAAAAATCAAAGCGCAAGAGCAAGTTTCAAAACGTTCTCTGTGAATGCTCACTGGCTTCCCTGGGGGAATGGTCGTCCTTAGAAACACCTGGAGCCCCTTTTACATTCAGATCTGCAGGTACGCAGGGACCAGAGCAGACGGGTGAGAGAAAAGCTGAGACATGCCAGCCTCTGCCCTCGGGTTCCTTCTTACATGGTGGCACTGAGGGTGGGACATGAGCCTTACAAATGCAGTTGTCATTTTCAATGTATGTCATCGTCACTGTGATCACGGTGATTTTGAAGGTATTCACTCCATCTTTGAGTGCTTTACTCTTTGTTTTCTCCTAAACCCCTCAGAGTTTCACTAATAATTCATGACCCATTAACATGTTAAGTACTCCATGACTTATTCATTCAACACTGCAAATGATGGGCTGTCCTCGGGGAAGCAGTGGCAGGGTCCCTGTTGGGGGCCGTCACTGGGCTCCATGAAGGGAGAGGCAGCACGTGCTCTGCCTCCCCATTGCCCTGATGTCTTTCTTGCAAAGCAAGCTGAGCTGTGGGAACTACAGCTGGGAAACCATGAGACCTTTGTCTCAGGTCAGTGTGGCCTGGACTCCAGAAAAACACTGCACATTTAGGTCAGAGCTGGAAATTTTCAATTTATGAATTTTCACCATATTCCAAAATCTTTTAATTTTAATTTTTATTTATTAACTTGAGAGAGAGAGAGAGAGGCATCAATTTGATTCACTCATTTATGCGTTCATCGGTTGCTTCTTTTATGTGCCGTGACCGGAGATCAAACCCACAACCTTGGCATATTAGGACAACTGTCTCACTCTCTAGCCATCTGACCTACCCAGCCAGGGCATCAGTAAAGACCAAAATCTTATGAATTGGGTAGGAGAAGAGCTCCTGCTCCACAATCCCCATGAACGCAGCCAAAGCTGTGTACTTAGGGGAAGGACCACCAACATGGGCGTACTCCACCTCTTGGACAATGAACTCTAGATCCAGTTACATAAGCACCTGCTTCCTGTGTAAGTGGTTCTGGGCTGAGGAGGCTTTAATTCTGCTTCCCAAACCCTGCCTGTGTGTGGAATCAGCCGCTGATGGGGCCAGTGCCCTTGGGGTTCTTTCCCAGTTGTTTGGCTGGGATGTTGCAGGATCTCATTAATTATCCTAACGCCCAACTTCCTTCCTGCCAGGCATGTACAGCTTGAGGACACCCTTCTCTGCTCCCACAGCATCTAATTTTTCTAGCCAGTTTGGCAAAGTGATCTTCATTCCCTGAGTTGTTTACATTACAACCGCCTTGATGAGATGGTCCCCAGGGTCCACCTTTGTTCTTCCATCCGTAGTTCTTTTGGATCTTTGGACCACGTTTCAGCATCTCACCAGTGCCTTCAGGTAGAGGTAAGTGCTGTGTGCAGAGGAAGATGGAGGAAGAAAGTGGGGAGGAAGTCCTTCTCAGCCAGGGCCACAGGTCACCCTGCAAGTGTGCACAGAACCATCTCTCTGCCACCCACAGAGACAGGTCCCTGATCCTCTGACCCCAAAAGGATAAGAACATGAGATTTTCTAGATGGAAACTTGTCCTTCAAAACAAGAAACCAGTTACCTGTTACATGAGGCTCTAGAATCTTTCTGCTTGGGCCTAGCACTGTGTTTCAGGCACTGACAAGCAAATGACCTACCCCAGCCAGCTGTGGCTTCCTCTTGCCGGAGGACGGACAGAATAAGGGCTCTTATTGCCCCAGGGTCACTGGGAGACATGAATGAAACAACATACTGGAAGTACTTAGGGACAAACATAAAGTACTCAATAATTAATACCCAAGATCCCAAGTCATTAGTTCTAACTAGGCTTTTGTGTATTAGTTGAAATTTTCTGCATAATTTCTATGCCCTTCTCTCTACTGGTAAGTAAGGAATGAGTGCACACCAAACACATGTATCACCCAGATACATGTGAACATTACCCACACAGGTGTGAATGTTACCCAGACAGGTGTGAGCATTACCCAGATAGGTGTGAACTTTACCCCAACAAGTTAGGAAGATAATTCATTGTTATCATTCTCCTAATACAGTCCAAAACCCAAACAAATGGATTTGGGATCACTCCCTCCACCTCTGGAAGTTATAGTCTCCAAGGAATTCTGCTGGAAGGCCAAGTCATGCATTTTGTAGGTCACACATTGATAAAGACCGGCTGTCCGTGACCACAGCCCTGCTCGCTCTGGGGACGGACAGGGGCCTCAAAGCTGCGTCGTACGCAGAAAGTCAAGTGTGAGAGGATCAATGGGAGTGTTAAAATGCCCGAGCACTTGGGGATACTGGGGAGTGCGCTAGGCACCCCAAAGAGATGGGCCTGCCCAGACGTGATTCACCTAACTGGGCCACCCACTTGTTCTGGGGTGTCGAAGCTTTAAGGACAAATACTGCCTGCTTCATTCCACCCAAGTACTATCCCCCAATCTGCAGGTTTTATGCATGATTTAAAAAAGAAACAGCTTTATTGATGTGTAATTAACAAAATAACATGCACATGTTTAAATGTACAAGTGAGGACTTTTGACCTTCATGTACCCATGGGAAGCTCTCGCCATCAAATCAAGACCGTGAACATATCCATCAGCCCCAAGTGACCTCGAACCCTTTGTGATCCCTCCTTCCAGCCCTCCACCCTCCGACTCCTTCCCAGGCAATCAATCACTGATCTGTTTTCTTGTCGCTATACATTAGTTTGCATTTTTTAGAATTTTACAGAAATGGAATCATACAATAGGTACCCTTTTAGTCTGTCTTCTTTCATTTAGCACAATAACTTTGAAATTCACCCATACTTTTGCATCTATAACTGGGTTCCTTCGATTTCTATTAGTATTCCACCATGTGGAAATACCTTAATGTGTTTATGCATTCATCTGTTAAACAACTTCTGTGTTCTCTCCTGTTTTGGGGGTTAGTACAATAAACCTGCTATGAATATTCATGTTCAAGTCTTTATGCTTCCACATCTCTTGAGTAAGATACTCATTCCATACTCAATGGAATGGCTGGAACAAATTGCGGGCGTAGAGTTAACTTTTAATAAGCTGTCCGGCTAGTTTCCGAGTAGTTGTGGCATTTTATATTCCTACCAGCACTGTGAGAGTTCCAGTTTCTCCACGTCCTTGCCAACACGTAGTATGGCTCATTTTTGAAAGGACAGCTCCAGTAGGTGTAAAGCGACTTCTCATGGTGACTTGAATTCTTTTCTCCCTAGTGACTAATGATGTTGAGCATTTTTTTTTTGTGCTTATTTTGCAATCTGTATATCTTCTTTGGTAAAATGTGTTGAAGTCTTTTGCCCATTTTTAAAAATTGGATCATTTGTCTTTTGGTAATTGAGTTTTGCGTTCACGAGACATCCCAGATCCAAGTCCTTTGTGTGATATGTGTTTTGCATTTAATTGAGTATAATATGTAAACAAGGAAGGCTTATTGAGGAGAGTTGAACCACACTGTGGAATGAAATATGTACCATTTATCCAATTATTATTGTGGGTATAAATTATGAATGCAAAAGGTGCAAATAGCACAGTGATGTATTACGTGTGGGCTGAAGGAAATCTCCCTGTGCTGGCCTGTGTGGGTCTTTATTTCTTTCCTCTCATCCTGGGGCCTTTTTTCCCCCTTCTTCCCCCGCCCTTTTCCCACTCTCCCCTTTGACTAACTCGTCAGGCAAATCACGTGCAGGACTCACGTGATAGTTATCTTAGTCTTTAAAGCAGAGTCTTCATTAGCCACCTCCCTGCTACCCTGGCCCTTCCTGTCAACTGAGCTCAAGGAGGGACAGCTGTCTGGGGCACCTGTTTTCTCCTCACTGCGCCAGGGTGAGGGATTTTCTAGATTCTCCTACCTTTCCACAGGGAAAGACCAATGTTTTGGTTGAATGTTACCTTAGAGACTTGCCCCCCTGATTAAAATGTAACCCTCCCTTTGTTACTAAATGGCCCTTCATGGTGGCACCAGCAGGGAGGTCACTGCTTCACCCCCTCTTCTTAGTGGAGCAGCATTGTCCCTCCGGGCCTGATACATGGTATGTTGTGAAATGCACTTGTTGCCTGCCACTCCCTGGGAAAGCCCAGGCTTCGTGAGGGCAGACACTTTGCCTGTTTTGTCTGCGGTTGTATTCTCCAGCCTTAGAATAGTACCCGGCACATAGGAGAGGCTCAGTGTGTTCGTTGAATGAATGAGTAAACAGAGTGCCCAGCCTTGACAGGTGAATGCAGGGCTGAGAATGAGAACAATTTCCACTAAGACCACCAGCTAATAAAAATAGGCAGTAGATGCTGACCCCGGCCATGCCTGCTGGACAACGGGATACTGCAGTGGATGCAGGAGGATGCTTCTCTGGGGGCACTTCTGCTGGGCCATCCTCCTGCCTGAAGGGGTCAGAAAGACTTCTCAGAGCGGGAGATGCTGAGAGCAGCTGAAGTTCTCAACACACACTAACTAGGGAGAAGTAGGAAACACCTGTGAGTTGGAGGAGCCCCACAGAGGGCCCAGATCTGCCCAAGATCTCAGTGAGCTGCTGCCCGTGCCTGCCGAGTCAGCCATGGGTCTTTCTCTTGGCCACTTATTTTCCCTGGCATCTCCACCATTTGGTGAGTTACAACTGAAATCTTTTTAAAATACCCAAAGTAATGGAAAGATTGCAAAGGATATTGAGAGAGTTCCAAAACTCATGAAAAAGGTTACCGTTAGAGTGATTTTGAAAAATTCGGTAAATCCTGTGCTTTCATTTTGTTCCCTTCTGAGCCTCTACCTTCCCACTTCTCTGCCTGCCTGACACTGCCCTTGAATCTCTCAATGTCGTCTCCACTCAGCACGTATGAAACCCGCCCTTTCTTGGATACCCCCTGCTACCCGGGCCCGGGTCTTCTTTACCACTTGCCGAAACTCCAATTAGTTCCTAATTGGCCCTAGCCTACCCTCTGTTGGGTCCACACAGCTCACTTAGTCTCTCTCTTTAAAAAATTTTAAAAAACTTTATTTATTTATAGAGAGAGGGAGAGAAACATTGATGTGAGAGAGAAACATCAATCGATTGCTTCTGGTACGCGCTCCGACTGGGGGTGGAACCCGAAATTAGGATTGAACTGGCGACCTTTGGGATTGCCGGATGATGCCCAAACCACTGAGCCACACTGGTCAGGGCTCGCCTTGTCTCCTTATGATGGTTTTCTGCCGTGCCGTTTCCCTGCTCACAAGCTATAGCCTGAAGGGTGGGAAAAACGCCTTTTTTAAGTCTCACCTGAACCTTCTCACACACACACTGCCCCTTTCACTGTGAAAATAGTGATGAGCTGTGGCTTCTCCCTGTGTTTACAGTCTAGGGTGGCGGGGCGCTATGAAACAAATACTCATCCGATAAAGAAGATGTGCAAACTGTGCTAATGCCTTCAACGACGCTAACAAAGGACGCGGTGGAAGATTAGAACAAGTGAACCAGACTTACACTGGGGGATAAGATGAGGGAAGACTTTTCTGAGGAAGTGACATTTGACCTGTCAGGGAAGGATGCAGGGACTAAGGAAAGAGAGGTACAAAGCACCAAGGCGGGGAGACCGGGGCATGTGGAGGAAATGACAGAAACCTGGGTGGTTGGAGTGTGGTCAGTTCAGAAGCAACTGGAAAGAGAAGCAGGGTAAGACCACACACAGCCTTCCCGGCTGTGCTAGGAGTTATGGATCCTGCTCACTGCTGGAGAGAAGGTGGCTGGAAGCCAGAGACCAGAGCAGGCGACTGCAGCAAGTGTGGTAAAGGCAGAGGGTGGACCCAAGGGGAGCAGGAGACAGATGCGTGAGATGTCTGATGTAGAATGAACAGGACGAATAGGAAACAGCAGTGGATTAGGTGCAGAGAGGGCCGGAAAATGGTGTCAAGAAGGGGCCCCAATTTCAGACTGGTGAAAGGAGGTGTCATTTCCAGAATGTGGAAGAGAGGACAGAGCACGTTTGTGGGGTACGGGCTTGGCTCAGCTTCAGGCAGATGAACCCGGAGGCAGCTTTCCAGCTTTCCTCCTGTGATTTATTATATTCATATTTACAGTTCCTACCACTCATACGACAGTGAAATCTCTATCCGGAATATCTACATGTTTTCTATCAAACAAGATAAAATGATTGGGGAGCCGGAAATGAGTCTAAGAGTCCTTCAGATCACCCGTGCTGTCCAGCCGTGTGATGCAGTGGGCACTCTGCGTGCACCTCAGTGCTCACGATGGCGGGACCGAGGAAGGAGCGAGTGGTTGATATCAGGATATGAGAATTTTTAGCCTCCCAGACATTGGCAACTGGTGGTTCATTATCATTACTTTTCAGAGAAGAGAAATGCCACCTCAGAGCCCACCAAGTTTTAAATTACGACCTTGTCGTTCACTCTGATGAAACTCCCTGGGCTTCCTCAGTGTCGGCACCAAGCAGTCGTTCCCTGCTTAGTGTAAACAGCAGATGCTCACTCTGACTGATACCGTGCTGGAGGGGTACCAAGGAAAAGATACAGATGATCTCTTCCTGAACCCACTCCTCACTCAAAATTCACAAGTTCTGTCTTTTGCACATGGTTTGAATCTGCCATTAAGACAAACCAACTTCGTCCAATTAAAACAAACCTCAGGGGAAATCAGGTCGTACAGGAAGTGGTGGGACAGTAGTAGCTGAATGTAGTCATCCGGCCATGCGTGGTAACAGCTCACTGTACGGAAGTTAGTCCCATGGGATAAGAGAAAACAGCTGGCCCCAGCCAAACAGCGGGGTTCAGTGAAGCCTGGGGGACTCTGCGGGAAGATCCACAGCTGATGGACTTCCTAGGGGTGTGGATTCGCTAGCAATTTCATGAATCAGCCTCACACAAAGAGATACAGCAAATGCCTCTTCTCACCTGCCCCGGGGCTGCTCCTTGCTGACCACCCCTTCCTTCCCCCTGAGAGATGAGCATTGAGAAGCTGCCATTTCACTAACCACCCTACAGGCACCTGAGGGAAGACCCTGTCCACCTTCCAGGGCCAGACAATCCATGGCGTCAGGAGTCCCTTCACCTCCCTCCCCCCTGTGGTGGAAGCTTGAGGCCCTTTAGAAGGTGTCATGTGGAGTGGCCGGCCAGATGGCCCGTGTCCAATAGCTGGCCTCACGGCAATGTGACTGACTCCTCCAGTCTAAAACCTTCTACAGCATCCCTGGTGTTCTCGTTTATTTCTTCAGCCATCACTCACCTGCTTCACCTTCCCCACCCTGTCGGAGAGGAATGGATCCCACCTGCAAGGGGTGGTTCTAATGTAAAGAAAAGATTTCCAGACAGATGTGAGAACATAAGAAAATCACAGAGAGGTTTTTAAAAAAATAACTAGTAGAGATTTATTATTGCAATCACATTCTTCATTTAAAAAAAAATCCTCACCCAAGGATATGTTTATTGATTTTAGAAAGCGAGGAAGGGAGAGAGAGACAGAGAGAGAAGTCGAGGTGGGAGGGGAACATTGAATGTGCCCTGACTGGGGATTGAACTTATGACCTTTTGGTGTATAGGTCAACACTCCAACCAACTGAGCCACCCAGCCAGGCCGCAACCACATTTTTCATTTGAACCTATGATCTGGCAGAGGAGCAGCCACAATCAGCCGTCTGAGCATGAACTGGGTTATGAGACAGAGAGGCTTTCCCAGGGGACTTGCCGCCCAGTTCCAGGTCTCTGCCCCTCCCGCTCTGGTCTACCCAGTTCCCAGGGCTTTGAAAGTAGGCCAACCTGCCTGGCTGCTCCACGTGTCTAACGTGACCCCAGTGAAAGCCATCTCCTTCATAGCAGGGAAAAAGGGGGAAGGCAATATTTCTCTTAGTTTTTCGCCTAGTTTTCTCATGGGATGTGGAGGAGCTTACTTCAAATGGTCGATGGGAGAACGCATGGATGAAGAGACTGGTGAGGGATGGGCGCAGGGAGCAGGGCAGGCTGGGCTCAGCATGAGAAGGGTGCTGGGTCTCAGTCACTGGTGACCCTCCCTGGGTCAGCAGCACTGGGAAGGAGCATGTTAAGATGTAGGTTTGATTACTATTTTGGTGAGGCCAACAGATCAGGAGATGACCCCCACTGAACAGAGAGTTTGTCCCTCAGTTTCCAAGAGGATGAGCTGCCCCATGCCATGGGGGAAGGGGCCACACGGGGAAGTCCCAGGGTCACTCAGGAGGCAGGGGAAGTGAGAGCGGCAATGAGGGCACAAAGCTTTGTTGTGGTTTTTACAGGAAGGAACAGGTGAGGCAGGGCCAGCAGGCTCAGGATCAGTTGGTGTGAATAATTTCAGGGCTCTGGGGCATTGGGCTGTCCCTGGTTGTCTGGTCCCTGGCCCTGGGTGATCAGGGTCAGGGGACAGTGGCCCTGAGTGTGAGAGCCCAATGAAGGGGGGTGGGCTGGTTTGCCTATGAAAGGTATGCACTCAAGTGAGTTGTTTACTCTCTCCCGGAACTGGCTAACCTTAGGATGGGAAGTCCCTCCAGGCTCAACAAGGTCGCAAGAAGTCAAAGCATCAGAAGAGAGAGAATAAGACACGTTGAATAGTGAGAGGTAGGCTCTTTGATGAAGCCTTTGAGATAAAATATGAACTGACCAAAACTGTACTGAAAATCCTAAGCCAGCCAGCTTTTGCATCTGAAAATTTGCATTTAGCCTGTTTCTTCCTCCTTTTTTGTTTCGTGGTTGCAAAGCCCAGGAAAACCATGACAAAGTTCTCTGTCGGCATGTTGCTGGCATGAAAGAGAGAAATTACCCCACGTGGGTTTTCATGCATCCTGAAATCTGTCTCAGTTCCACAGGGGCACTTAGAGAGGCGCTAACCAGTCACCGTGTGCCTCTACCCCATCCAGAAGCACAGCCCATCCACACTTCTGAGGCATCTCCGTGATTCTGGAGTGACAGGTCCATCTGGTCAGTGTCAATGCCTCCCTCAGCTACACCACTTCACACCTGTCTGAAAGAGTGAGCAACTCACCAGGGTCCAACAGGCATGACAGCGTGAGGCATAATGTCACTGATGGCTTTGCAGTGTACCCTAATGGGACAGCCCCACCGTGGGTCACATCTAGGATTGCTTCCCTGAGGACTCCTTTCTAGCCCCTGTCCTGTCTTTTTCCTGCAGGGCAGGGGAGCTAACCTAATCCCAGGATTGTGTATCCTGGCTTATTTGCTAAATAAATACTGGAGTCTAATAGCAGAGCTTTCCCTTGGTTGGGTCACTTTGCAGGCAGAGGTGACAACCCACATTCAAAACTCTAGCCAGTACTTCCCACGGTAGCAACGTTGCACTGCTCAACCCACACTAGTGGAAGGCTGTGAGGAAAAACGCATGCCCGTGGGATCGCTGAAGGGTCTGGGCATGCGTACTGTGAGCATCGCCTTCCCCACTGTGCGGCTGGAAATACAGAGGATAGAGGCCCTGGTCCGCTCCAAAGAAAACAAGCCTCCGTTTCATCTCTCCCTGTTCTCCCCAGCCCCTCCCAGTTGGCTGCCAGATGGGCCCTGATAAATGTCATCCCATTATCAACAGTCCCCCAATGTGAACAAACCTCAACCCAATCTATTCTCTGGTTAATACATATTTCAATAAGTGTGATGATTAAACAAACAAGTTAATGGGAATGTAAGAATTGGAGTGAATTCATTGGAAACATCTGGATAGATGTAGTTGAAGTACATTCCTGTGAAGGGAGGTGCTGAGTTACTGACAATGAAGAGTGAGGCTGACAAAGGGGGTCAGCAGGGACACCCCTGCCTGGGTCAGAGTTCTTGCCCGGAGCTGGGCCATCGCCGGGAACCACACCTGCGTCTATAGCACAGGTGTCTGGGGCGCACCCTGGAGACTGGTCAGACATACCCCTGGTGCCCTCGTCCGTGTGAGCGCTCACTTCAAGTTGCTGTTCCTGTTCTTGATCCTGGGCCAAGGTCAGAACTCTTGGTCCCCTGGTCTCCATGGCCCTGTCAGTGCTGTGCCTGGTCTTCTTCCTATCAGTCACCTTCCTCATCTCTAGTCCCTGCCCTGGATGTGGCCATAAATTCTCTTAAATTGTCACTTCTCTGCTCATAGTGCTGCCCTCGCTGGCCCTGTGCTATAAGGTCCTTTCTGTTATTGCTGTCCAGATTTTCAATGTCTTTCCCAATACCCACCTTCTTTGCTATCCCAAGTTCTATCCTGGGCCATTTTTTCGCCTCAAAAGGAAGACTAGCGTAACTTAGTCCAGTTTTGGTCGCTCAGCTCAGCATGGCTCTGCTCTGTCCCCGTATGCTTTCTGAGAGGCATCGGACAACAGGTCATTCTTTGTCATCCTTTGATCCCTAGCCCACCCCTGGTGGCTCCTCCATCCAAGGGTGGCTGGGAGGACATTGCATTTAGAGAGAATGACCCATAATCCCTCCTGTTCCTTCTCTGTGGTAACACTGTTTAAGCAACCATTGCTCTTGTGTGGATAAAGTGGGGGGCCTGAGTGAAAACGTGTGTTCCTTCAGGCTTCCCGACCACTGCACACGCTGTGTTTTCTGCCAGCAGTGCCCCTCTTAATGGTTTAAGTTCTATTTCATTTTAATACCCAGCTAAGATCTCACCTTCAGAGCGCGAATGCCCCCTCTGCCTCCTCTGTGGAACTTGTCTCATAAGAACTGGTCGACGCTCCTAGGTCTTCTCGGTCTATCTCGACTGTCACTGTGCATGGGTCTCCATCTCGTCCACTAACCCCTGTGGGCTTCCAGGCCATCCTGTCTCCATTGCTCCGAATCCTCAGGGCCTTCCCCAGTGCCCTGAACACCCAAGTCCTCAAATGCTGTGTGATCAGCCCGTGGATGAAGACAGAGAGAATGATGGCTATCAGAGGTGTGTGTGTGTGTGTGTGTTTTGAGGGGGCGCAGAGTAGTAAAGAAAGAGAGAATTAACTGCTCTGTGCCCGTTTTCCCATCTGTAAAGTAGGTGTGATGATGACAATACGTGTGTTTATGTCGTGGGGGGGGTGCTGTGAGAATTAAATGAGTTTAATATCCATAAAGCACTTAAATCCCTGCCTGGAACTGGCTCCTAATGAGCGATCAGTAAATGTTAGCTGTCACTTTCCTAGAGAGATGAGCCAGCTTTGACTACTTACCCTCATGAGGAGAGGGAAAGTAGTGTGGCGTCTTAACACTCTCAGGCTCACCTACCGACATTTCAATATTTATTTTTCAAACTCTAGTGAGCCCTGCCCTCCCACTCTCCTGTTCCCTAATGGTGAAGTTATCAAACTTGGGATGGGGTGGGCATAAGGGTAAAAACAGAATCAAAATAGCAAAAGAGCTGTTTGGTCAGCCCCTGAGTCACACAGAGTACTCGGTACTTGTTGTTAATTTGTTCTGGAACTCGTGACAAGTGCCGAAACCAATGAGTACTGAACGATGAAGCGATTTCTCTCGTGGGGCGGCGTCGAGACTCATACAAGTCCTAGCAAGCGCGATGAGACCCAAGCAAGCGCCGAGTGCTGAAACATTATTTTCTCGTCAAAATGTGACAATTATGGGGTTTGACGAGTTCTGAAGCTGGTGAGCACCGAGGTGTGACTGTATATGGAACAAGGCACAGTATAGAATGAACCGAGAGCGATCTAATGACTCCAATTCGAAATATAATTCTGCACATATAGTCATTCTGTGCTGGAAAAATAGCAAAGGTTTTATTGATTTTACCAGCAGCCTTGGAAGTAAGCAAACTTGTAAAACAATCAAAAGCAAAAAAAATATTTTTTGTAAAGATAGACAAAAACCCCAAAACAACCCAAAAGTCAACCTTGACCTGGACTAGAAAGTATTTTTACATTATTTACAAAGCTAGTCTTATTTTTATAATAAAATACATACTACACATCAGATCTTATTGTATAGGTAGAAACGTATATAAATGGTTATATGTGTCATGAATATGTATAGGTAGTGGTTTACATAATGTTCTCTCACCGTCATATCATTTTAAAGGGAAATCAGAACCCCACGCATTATAGAACCCTGCACCCAGTTCCAGCAGCTGGTTCATCTGGAAGAGCTGATGCTCACTGACTAGATGTCCCTGAAGCCTGGGAGAAGGGTAAGCAGAGAGCAGCCAATTTCTTCTTAAGGTTTGAATTTTCACTCTTTCGGATCTTGGGCTGCCCAGTCTCTGTGTTCTGCTTCAGATGCAGAGGTGTGTGGCGAAGTGACCAGGACAGAGCCAGATTGGTGGGTGTTCCAAGAATGCCTTGCATTGTATTATGCTGGCCACCAACGAGCTCCCTAGGGTAGCTGGAGGGGCAAGGTGCAATTAACCCTGGCCCGGATTTATGGCTGGGGTTGGGGAGAAGGAAATGGCCGCCATTCTGCCACCACTAGCAGCAGGCCTTTCAGATCTCAGAGCACACAGCTGTGTCCCGGGAGTCTGCAGGCTTCCCGCTGTCTGCTTGGATTGACTCTTGTGGAAAGGGAGCCATCCCCTCGGGATCCTGTGTGTGCCTCTGAGGCTGAACCAGATTTGGGGGTCCTGTTACTTCTTGGTCACTTGAAAGAAGGAGTCTTTTGACTCTTTTTGCAGTTTAAACAAGGTTAACCACAGTTTGATATCCCCCAAACCAGAGAGAAGTGTGTATCTGAAATATTCCATGTTTGAGGATGTTTTCTTTGGAAAGGTCTGAGTCTATAAGGAATTGTGTTTGGAAAGCCTCCCTCGGCAAGGAGGCAGTAGGAACTGTAGCTACACAACCCTCTTGCAATTTTTACAATTGTGGTATAATATATATATTATATATATATCATAAAAATTTACCATTTTAATGATTTTCAACCGTACAGTTCAGTGGCATTTACATTATTTTACAGTCATCATTATCACCCATTTTCAGAACGCGTTCATCTTGCAAAACTGAGACTCTGTCTCCATTAAACACTAATTCCCCATGTTCCCCCCTCTCAGCCCCTCGTAACCACCCTTCTACTTTCTGTCTCTATGAGTTGGATGCCTCTTGGTACCTCATATGAGTGGAACCATCTAGTATCTGTCCTTTTGTGACTGGTTTATTTCACTGAGCATAATGCCCCCAAGGTTCATCCATGTTGTAGTGTGTGTCAGTTTCCTGTCTTATAAATCTGCATAATATTCTGTTGTATAGATGTGGCCCTTTTTGTCTATCCATTTATTCATCTGTGGACATTTGGGCCACTTCTCTGGCACTTTCAAATGAAATATTTTCCACTAGCCTTATTTCCTTTCAAATAACAATTTCAGAAAATTCTATTCCAATAGCACTTAATGTATGCCAGCAAAAACGATGTTTTTCTTTTGTTTTGATAAAAAAGAAAAAAGATAACCCGTAACTGGGTTAGTAGTTGGATTGTTACTTTTAAATGACTCAAAGGCTTTGAATTTTACATCAAAACCAACCCAGGAAACCCTTCCCTCATTTCTGCTACCAGCAGCATTGTAGAGGGTGGGGCCCAATGGTGACTGGAGTCCCCTAGGATGTTCTTTAAAGAATCAGGATAGGGTGTGAGAAGGGCCTGGCCCAGGGTGTGCATGGATTGAGAAAGGGGCAGGGGCAAATTTGAGAGGAGCTTTGGGACTAAGTCGTCAGTGGATAGTGGAAGTGAGGGCGACGGGAGAGTCCACGATGGGTCCTTTGTGGGCACCAGGAACCAGGTGTTCTAGATGATTAGAAGTACATCAAAATATGTAAGGTGAAGGGGCTCTTCCGAAGCCTCCAAGGGAAGTGCATGCCTCATACAGCATACAACTCCGGGGCTTTTAGATAAAATTAAATAACTGGATTTTGTGGCTTCCATTCTGGTTGCTGAGAGCCTTTTCTTTTTTCCTTGCTATATCCTTGTGTTGCACTGTTTCTGAAATGGTGGAATTAACAAATAATTGTTAGCTGGTTAGGGTACTTACTCTGTCCTCATCTGCATATTACCACCTCTGATACTACACTGCACATTCTGTCTTCACATTCATCCTAGATGATCCATTTACTTTATATGCAACTATTTGAGTCCAACACAGCATAGAACGCTCTCCACTGATGATGCAAGTGTTCTGTAAGTGAAGGCGTTACTATGAAACTGATGAAGCTAAGTCTTCAACCTCCCTCACTTTCTCCGATCCTTTCCAAGGCCCTGAAAAGGGACCTAGCAATTGTGTAATTGTAATTTTTTTATTTTTTTAAAATGAGGGTCCCCTGAGTTTTCTATGCTTTAAGCCCTTCAACATCTGGATTTGCCCTGTCGGTGAGTCAGGACTGAGCTGGAAAGCCAGGAGCCCGAGTCCCCTTTTCCCAAGGGTTTCGAAAGGGTTTTCCATCTGATAAATGGGAGAACATTTGCCATTAAGTCACTGGTTCCATTTACTACCAACCAGCCCCTCACCCTCGATACCCCCAGTCCCCTTTCCAAATCTTTTCCACTATTTATAGAAGATTTTTGAAAACAGATTTGCTGAGCAAAAATGAAAACACAGCACCAACATAATTGAGATGATTACCTCAGTTGAGATGAGAATCTGTGGTTGGATTTTAAAATTTTGCTTAATTTTTCCTGAAGTCACTCCAATTCTAGTTGTCCTCCCCACCTCGACCTGCAAAAGCAGCACCCTCTCCCGTTCTTATCCTTCACACGTGTGCACACATCACCCTGGCAGGGCCACATGTGTGCCGCTGGCAGTCTGTAGAGACGTGAGGATAAATCAAATCATTCTATTTAGAGAGAAATTGGGTTCTGAGCAGCAAACCAAGGGATAATCCATGCGCATTTTTAATATCCTTTCCTCCCTTTTAACACCATCCTTCTGCCCAGACCCACTCCTCTGAACAATGGGAAACAAAAGCCCCTTCCCCTTGGCCCTGCCGGTTGTCTCCCAGCAGTTGGGCTCTTCAGGGGAACGGGGAAGAGCAGCTGGCAGAGACAGGCTGGGATGGGGGGTGGGGAGGGAGACTAAGCCCTCCCCCCAAGGGATGGAGGCTGGATTTTGGTGACAGATCACCATAATCACTGCCCGCACAGAGAAGGAAGGGCAAACAATAAAAATCTATATTTTCGATGAATAAAACATGGCCAGATTCACTTGGGGAAAGTGAAATAAGGAGGGAGTCTTTGGTGGGTTTGCAAACTGATGTGTTTCTCTTGCACAATTCTCTGGAATTGCTCCAAGTTGCCCGGTGATACCAGGCCCTGGTGCTGATTTTTAGAGTTGGGGTGATGCTTCCCCATCGTTAACTCCCACAGAGCCCAAGACCCATTTGGAGGAGGATTTTGTACTTTTCCATATCCAAAAATTGAACAGCCCTGGCTGGTGTGGCTCAGTGGATTGAGCGTGGGCTGCAAACCAAAGGGTCACCAGTTCAATTCCCAGTCAGGGCACATGCCTGGGTTGCAGGCTCGGTCCCCAGTAGGGGGCGTGCAAGAGGCAACCACACATTGATGTTTTTCTCCCTCTCTTTCTCCCTCCCTTCCCCTCTCTCTAAAAATAAGTAAATAAAATCTAAAAAAATATGTTAAAAAAAACAAAAACAAAAATTGAACAAACAGTTTTTCTTAGGAAAAAAAATAACATTCAACTCTGTTACAGCTTTGAAATTTTTAATTAAAATATAAGATCATAAAGGACACAGATCAGAAATATACAGTTTGAGAAACATTCACAAAGTCAGCAGAGCAGAGATATCAGAATAGTACGCAGAGAAGCAACCAAGAAAGAGAACCTGGAGCCCTCCCCTGGCCCTCTCCCACTCATTTTTTGCCCCCTCACCACCCAGCCCAAGGTACCCATGACCCTAACTTCTAATACCTCAGAGTAGTTTTGCTTTTTTTTTTGTTGTTGTTGTTGTTTTTATTTTTGTTATTTATTTATTTTTTTAATATATATTTAATTGATTATGCTATTACAGTTGTCCCATCTCCTCCCCCCACCC